>JAJOOD010024632.1:0-23311 GCA_029582525.1 Solanum tacnaense | reverse complement strand
ATATTCATTTTAAATTGTCGGATGTAACACAATTAAAACGAAATTACATAAAAACCCCTCATAGAACCTCATTATAAAGTCAACACAAAGTCATAGGCTCTTACTTAACCTATCATTTTCCGAGTCGTTATAGAAATAGGTTGGGTATCTGGAAGGTGATCAATTTTGAAGTCTATTTCCCTTTCGGGAGGAACTCCAGGAAGACCTTCTGGAAACACTTTTGAGAACTCATTTACTACAGGACTGACTCAAGAGTTGGGGTTTCAGAGCTTGAATCCTTAACCCAAACTAAATGATACAGATACCCTTTAGAAATCATCTTTCTTTCCTTAAGGTAAGAGATAGATCGACCCATAGGCACTGAGCTACTACCCTTCCATTCTAAGACTAGTTTGTTTAGAAACTAGAACTGAACAACCTTGGTTCTACAATTGACTGAGGCATAACAGGAATGTAACCAATCCATGCCTAGTGATATCAAAGTCTACCATTTCTAACTTTACTAGATCCGCTGAGGTTACTTTCTGAGAGACTATGAGATGGCCATTTCTATATACCCATCTAGCTCACCAACTGGAGTAGAGATTGAGAAGGGTTCTGAAAGAGTTTCTGGACTGACATCGAAGTTCAGTGCTATATATGGAGTTATAAAGGAAAAAGTAGCCCCTGGATCTAATAAAGCATAAACATCTAAGTGAAATACTCCTAACGTACTAGTGACTACAACAGGAGAATCTTTCTGATCCTGGCGAGCCTGGAGGGCATACAATCTGTTCTGGCGCTAACCGCCATCTGTACCAGATAAAGCACCCTGCTAAGTTGGGTGACCTGCTGGGGTTGCTGGAGCTGTAGACTGAGCGCTACTATTGTTACCTCCATATCTCTGTTTACAAGAAGGGCAATCCCTCAACCTATGGCTAGACTAACCACATCCAAAACACCCTCCTTTCCTTGTAAGATACTCACTCGGATGGTTCTTACCATACTTTGGACAAGTTGGGTAGGTTCTGGTACCTGAAACACTCCCAAGTGATAAGGACTGCATCTGTACCCCTATTTTCTTTCTATTGAGTAAAACAGATGTGAGCTACATCCTTAAGCTGGTAGGACGCGAACTCTACCCTATCATTTATAGTCACTTTCATCATTCCAAGGATTTTCTTGACCTCATCAATGAAGTTCTAGGGTCTTCTCCAACCTGCGACCCTAGAAATTCTTGTGGATTCATACGGACGAAGTCTTGGACCCTGGCTGCTACTGCCCTAACATTATTGTTAGTAGGAACTGGGGCCTGCTGATTGTTCTGGTTAGTCACACTCTGAACCAAAAGTTGAATGGCATTCTGAAACTCTACACTCGAAACCTTTTGGTCTGGGACAGGAGGAACTGCATTAGCATTATGGGCATTTGCATTCCTTGGATAAGCTCTACGAGGAGGCTTGATCTGAAATGCATAACTAGAAGGTAGATCATACCCACACACGATAAGAATAGCAAGCAAGTGAAGTTTTCCTAAAACACTTCGTAGCCTCTCTCCCATTAGTTATGGTGCACTTCACACCCATTAAAATGACTCTACTTGGTGCGTCTTCTTAGAAATCCTAGGACACATAAACCTAATGCTCTAATACCAAGTTTGTCACACCCCGAGGCTACCCCCCTTTACGTAAACATGGGACGTAGGATCACGAGTGACCCCAAGCTAACCCTGAGCTGGCATAATTATAAGCATTCTTACATAAATACTGTGGGGTAGCTAAAAACCATGAGATAAACTGAAATGATGGGGACTACCCAATATAAGTATGAATATATATAAACAGTGGAATAGAGTTCATAACACTGAACTATAACTCAAATAATAAGTTGAATTTGTCCATGTCTGAAATAAGCCTATAACTAACTAGAGATGCTAGGACATGCCCCCAGCGAACTTTAGCAAATAGTGAAAACAGAAATGAAAAGACTAAATATAGACACATGTCTATTTTCCTCAAAATATGAGGACTCACCACTGAAGCTGCTGAACTGGAGATCAAGAACTGATCTATACATGATCTGAATGCTGGGGACCTAGACCTACATCACGAGAAGATGTAGCGCAGAGTATGCGTCAGTACTTGAAAGGTACAGAGTATGCAGAATAGGATAGAGTTGAACAACATATACAAAAATGAACATAAAGCATACTGAGAAATGATATAATCTAAACATGATGAACATACTGGAATGATGCTGAATATAAACTAAACTAAATGCAATGACCAAGTACATAACATGTTGAATACTGAAATATGACTAGGGACCTGATCAAAAGCACTAGAATCTGACTATGGGATCTACTAATAACCGACATAAAACCACATGAGCTAAATGTGGAGTCCGATGTATGCGCCCCATCGAGAGGACCCAATATACCTTTCCAAGGGTATAGAGGCATGACTGGCATGATCACTAAATATGATGCCCATAGAGGGGACTTACAAACCTACGATGGCACGTAGTTCTGGGACTATGAGGGTGACTGGCCCTAGTCTAACTCGTTATTAAGCATACTCGATAGCTCACTGTTGTGACATGCTAACTGAAAATGCAACATTAATGCACTGATAATAAAACATTTGGAACTGATGCATGTATATTTGCGTAAATTGGCCTAGCAAGTGTAATTCATGAACTAAACGAATCAACATATCTAGGGTTATGAATTTTATGCAAGAAACTAAGAACCAATGTTGTAACAACATAAAAATCAGATTAGGAATATTCTAACAACTAATTCACAACAATTTGTAACATTCAAGAAACCTTAGATCTAGATATTATGAAGGGAATCAAGTATTTGACTGAATTCTAGGGATCTAGTGGGTGAAAGGAACCCACTAGTGAAATCTCACATACTTGGTGATGAATTTCATGAAGAAATCTTTTGATTTCAGGGCTGAAACTGATGAAAAACTGTTGCGTTCTTGGCGAGGGGTTTGGTCGACTATTTCCCTTCTTTCGCTCTGAGTTTGCTAAATTTTGGTGAATGAATCGCTTAGTGTAGATTCTAATTAAGTTACTTGGCTTAAATTGGAAAAAATTACATAGTTTATGGATTAAATGACGTAGTTTAGTTGTCCAATGCATAGGGAAAACACCAAACAACCTCTAACTTAAAAGTCTGACGCAGCCGACCACGGCCCGTCTGACTAACCGTCAAAGGGACCATGGATCATCAAGCTGGTCGTGGTCCTTGGTCCAGTGGCTGCTGGTTATGGGACTCCCCTCTACGGTCCACTTCACAAACCGTGTGAAGGACCATGGACCGTGAAGGTTGTCATGGTTCTTCACCTGGGGCTGGGGTCTATTGGTTAAGGTTGACGAGCCTCACTACGACCCGTCATCGAGTTTACGGCCCGTCAAGGTCTTCGTGGTCTGACACCTAAGCTTGGAAGGTCCTGTTTCCCTTTCACGAGCACTAGTACGGCTCGTGTGGTGGTCCATGGCCCATGAAGGGTCCCGTGGTCCACCAATTCTAGGCTGGGTGTGAACCCACGTGCAGGTTGACGGACCGTGGTCCCTTTCACTGTCCGTGAAACCCATCGTGGTTCACTGTTTCTAGTGTTCTTTTGCTACATTCTTCTAAGTCTGGTTTCTAAGGTGTTACAAAGGTCCCTTTTTCTTTTGTTGGAAAGATGACCGGTTTGCATTACTTTTCTACTGCCCTGGCTCATTTCCTGATGTCTTTGCCTTCTCATTTCGGAACTCCTCTACATCCCTCAGCTTATCTTCCTCAACTTGTTGCACATGAATCATCAGCCTTGATGTGTCCATATCCCCTTTTAGCATAGCTTTCTTGCCTTCCTTAGTTGACAGATGAGACAACCCAACAACAAACAGACTCATCATACTCTTCATATCAACAACCATCTCCGAAGCATAAAGGGAAAGTTGGACGAACTTAAGGTTATACTCGTGCACACTCATAGATTCCTTCTTAAGAGTAAAGATTTCTCTTACCTACACCTCTCTTAGCTCACGGGGAAAGAAACGCCCCATGAAGGCACTCTTGAACACGACCAAGCTCACAATCAGTGCACCCTCAGCTCTACTCTTCTTCCATTGGTCAAACCAAATCTTAGCGACACATTTCAGTTGGTATCCAGCTAGTTCCACTCGTTCAACATCAACAACATGCATAACCACAAACTCTTTCTGCAATTCCTCTACAAAGTTTTTCGGATCCTCAGTGACAGTTGAACCAGTGAAGTTTTGAGGATTCATCCTTAAGAACTCACGGATCCTAGAAGTATCAACCACTTCATATTGATTCTCTCTTTGCTGCCCAACTTGGTTGGTCACAACTTGGCTCAACTTCCTGTCGAAACTCAATATTAGTGACCTCTCCTTGGGGTTGCACTTCTGGTGCATTAGGTGCCCCTTGTTCCTCGACATTCCTCCTAGCAGGACGACCTCTAACAACTCTTCGTGGAGGCATGATCTGAAAGATGCGCACCAGCACGAGTTAGAAAGAAACTTTTATAGAGATGAACTCTATCGCACAAACAGAGTAAGATAAAAGTGAGATAGTTCCTAAATGTTGCTGCCTCCTAATTATAGATGTGGCGCACTTCACACCGATAACTAGGAATCTACAAACACGGCTTCATAGACACCCTAGGACTCTTGAACTCTGGGCTCTGATACCAAATTTGTCACACCCCGAGCCTACACCCTGGACGTGGCCGACACTCGAGAACCATTGCTGGACCAAAGCAAACCCTTGGCCTGGCTCACTACTCAGTGGAAGACTTCACTCAAAATATACAAGAACTGAAAGATAAACTCATGTAATAAACTTAAAATATTTCAAAGGAACATTCAACTAGCCAAAGAGGCAACTCAAGTCTCAACATAAACAATGAAAAATGAAAATACTCATGAACAACTATCTATCTATCTATTTATGAAGCCTTTAATACTATGAGGGATGTTCGAGCAAGACCCCCGATCATCCTAACAACTGAAATAACTAAAATAAAGAAGGGATCCTCCAGAAGAAAGGAGGCTCACCAAATAATTTTGGAGCTCAACTGGATCAACGAAGCGCTGGATGTTGATCCTGGTTATCTGTATCTGCATCATAAAATAGGCAGGGCAAATGACATCAATACATGGAATCTACGAGCATGTGAAGTGGAATCTAAACATAACCTGTAAGCTTGAACTGATAAAAAGTAAACATAGTCACCTTGGCTTTACTGAACTTATTGATACTCAAATCATTGCAGAAATAAAACAACAATAAAGATGTAGTTTATATAAAGCATTTAAAATAGTAGATAACAACTCGATGTATTGAAAAATGCAATAATATCTCAGTTGTATATAAAAATACAAAACAAACTCTGTTTGGGAGATCTCTAACCGACAACCATTATAGTGAGCTATGTGATAATACAATGTCTTGCCCACGCTGCAAGAACTGTCCTACACTTTGCCCGGGTATAGAACACCTCACCTATGTGGATCCACTAGTCTATGCTAAATGCATTAAGGAATCATCTAAAAAGTATGACCCTTTCTACCCACGTTTGCTATATAGTTTATGGAGACTTTGAGTAATCTGAACTTGTCACCATATCAGTGCTCATTACTACTCCCAAAATGTAACTAGCTCATATATTTACAAACATAACTCTTTCTATGGTTTAGGATTATTAATCAAAAGATCTTTTTCTTAAAAGAGATGGTACTAAAATTGCTCATGAAAACTCTTTAAGAAATTGGTGTTTCCTCTCATCTTAAATGTGAAAGCATTTACTCTTGGGAATACTTAGTTCACATATATTATTTTTAAAGAAAATGAACTCACTCTACTCTTCTCAACTTTGTATTCAAGTCATTCAAAACAAGTTGTAAAACAATTACGAAAGACCTCTTATAATGACTTGAAGAACTCTCAAGACTTGACTCTCAACTCTACCTTGAATTTGTATTATGGATTCTAGGGTTATGATTCATGTATATGAATGATTTCTAGATGTTTAGAATTAGTTTAGAGTAGTTAGAATCAATAGGAAGTGATAGTACACTTTAGAACGACTCAGACGGGCTAAATGATGGAAAACCGGTGGGGGCAGGCGACCCTGGCGCACTGCTGGCGCGGGGTGCCAGCCCCTGAAGGTCAGAGACCCCAAAATGGTGCAACACCCCAGACCCTCTGGTGCATCTGGGGCGTGCCGCGCAAGCCCTCTCCCAGGTGATTCCGACAAAATTTTCAACTCGTTTTCTGATTTTAATTCGACTAAAATCAATTCTTATTCTCAATTTCTTCTTAAATTCAATTACCCAATACATGTACACAAAAATCTACAGAAAAACAACTCTTAAAATCGATACGATTATCTCATGAACTCATCAATCCCATCATAATTCAAGAACGAAACCAAATTCAAGAACACTTATCAAAAACATCAAACCTTCAATTTTCTAGAACAAACTTTACGCTGAAATTAATATGATTGGAGCATGGGTGAATGAACCTAGCACTATGTGAACTCACATACCTCTTAGGACCAAATCATTGGCGAAACAACCTTCGAATTTGCAAGAAATCTTGAAGAACACCTTTACTTTTCTCCTTTCTCCTCTTCTTGAACTTCTCTCAAAGCCTTAGCGTATTTTAGGATTTCTAAAACTGAACCAAATTAATTAGACCCCTAAATATTACCCAATTTCATTTTAAGTTAATTGGGTAAGGAAAAGACCAAAATACCCCTCTTAAATTAGGGTAGCTTTCCTTAACTAGGCAACCCGACTTTAGACGGGCATATCTCCCTCATACGAGCTCAAAAATTACAAAACTCAGTGGCATTGGAAAGAGGATTCCAAGAAAATTCATTTGATATTTTATGAGCCACCTAATGCATCCTGTACTTAAAGTTATGATCGCTTGAAGTTGACCCAAAACTTATACTTAGCATAACTTGCCAAAATTTCCAAATTTACTCTTTCCAAAAATAGTTATTTCTAATTCTAGTTCTTTCAAATACCGAGGTGTTATAGTTTGGGAGTCAAGAAGAATCTCTCATATGAAGAGGTTCCGATTGAGATTTTAGACCGGCAAGTTAAGAGATTAGGAAATAAAGAAGTTGCTTTCGTGAAAGTTCTTTGGAGGAATCAGTTAGTTGAGGGTTCTACTTGGGAGGCTGATATGATGTCCTGTTATCCTTATCTCTTTACCTCCGTCCCTACTCAAGCTTGAGGTTTTTAGCTCCTAATGATTTACTCATTATGTGTCATGTATCTTAGATATTCCCATGATTTCTCATTATGCATGATTCATGAAAAGCTTACGTTTTGAGAATATGAACTTACATAATTGATTCCTAGATGTTTATGTGCATTTCAGTATGGGTTGCATATAGACTTCTTGATATGATGTTTTGAACATTCTTTAGCTTTGAGTTAGTTATTCCTCCTCGGATATGTGCATTTATATGATTACATTCATGATGGGTTGTTAGATTGAGTTTCTACCTTCGTTACGATGCCTTAAATCTGATTTGAGGACGAATGATCCCAAGGGGGAGATAATGTAACACCTCAGATTTAAAAAAGTTAGAAATGTAAGCTTTTTAAAAAATCTGGTGCCACCCCAACGGAGCCACCAACGGTCCGTCGTCTGACATACGGACCAGAGGTCTAGTCCTTGGATTGGCCAGTCAAGTTTTTTTTATAGAGAAATGTCAAGTTTAAGCACTTTTTCAATAGTTCACCCAGATGGTTTGTCGTCCATTGCACGAGTCGTAGATAGGTTTCATAGGTGAGTCCCACACTAAGTTGAATTTGAAGGATAAGGCTTGGGACCTACGGTCGTGGTCCACGGTCCGTCGATGGTCCCACGAGTTGTAGGTACCATCCGTCATTGGAAGCCATAATTAAGAGTCTCTGATCTCAACCAAGGCTGACCAGAAAGGTCCGTGGTCTGACCAACGTACAGTAGGTCCGACGTTGGTGAGGTCCGACAATTATTTTCTAAGGGTCTTCTGGGTCTTTTCCTAATTATTATAGCCTAATACTATGTCGTTTTACCCTTCATATAATGTCCTATATAAGTACTTTTAGCACCAAATTTCCCCAATTGAAATCATTCTCTCAAGTTCTTTAAAGAAGAACAAATCTTCCTCTCAAATATATCTCTCTAGAAGTTGAAGAAGAAAGCTAGGGTATGCAAGCCAAGTCTTCAATTCCACCATTGAAGTTAATCTTTTGGTATTGAGGTATGATAATTTTCATCCATGGAGCCATTTCCTCCATGGATTTCCCAAATTCTCCAATTATGAAGTTAGAAATCCCTAATTGATGTCTTTTAAGATTACTCTCATGAATTACGGGATTATCCTAGTCACTTCTATGATAGTGGAAGTTTTATGTCAGACTTAGTAGTATTCCACGTAATCTGTTATGTACTCTATTGGTATGTGTATTTTATTTTATGAGTGAGACTTATATTTCTTATTCTCTCTCATTGTATTTATTTTACGTCATGCTTATGTCAAGTGTATTATTTAGGATATCTCGTGGTCCTTTTAACCATGTCACATCTAGGGTATACTTTGGGTCATAAAAACATTTGTATTCAAATTGTCAAGTTTTAGAAAAGGTCCTAAGATGTCTTACAAGACGCGTTGACTAGAGTCTTTTTCATGAATGTGAAGCGCGCAATATTTATGAATAGGAGGGCCACAAGACATTAATGAAACTTCACATCTTTCATTACTGTAAAGTTATGCCATAGAGTTCATCTCAATAAAGGTCTTTCTCTTAACTCTTGTTCAATGCTATTCCATATATTCCTCCTTAACGTAAGAAAGACTATAGGTAACATTATGGAGCCCAAATTTCCTTGAGTGCTGGTCGATCCTTTTACCGAGAAAATTTCACATGATGAGTTCAGAGCCTCTTTCCAAGTGTTGGCTCAAGCTATGACTGACAAAGTTAATAAAGGTGGTTGCTCATGTTAACCCAAATGTGGGTACGATGGTGAAATGGGTGAGAGAATTCTCTAGGATAAATCCTCTAGAGTTTCATGGATCCAAAGTTGAGGAAGATCCCCAAGAGTTTGTTGATGAAATCCACATAATCGTGAAGATTAGGTAGTTACACCAGTGGAAAAGGTGTAATTGACCACTAATCAACTCAAGGGTGTTGCTCAAGTTTTGTTCAAACAATGGAAGGAGGAGAGGGAATGCGGATCCTTCTGATTGGGAGAAATTCAGAGGGGATTTTCTTGATTTTTCTTTTGAGATGAGGGAGGCGAAAGCTCTTGAATTCATTAACCTTTGTAGAGGAAATATGAGTGTGAAAGAGTATGCACTAAAGTTCACTCAATTGTCTTAGTATGCTCCTACTATGGTTGCAATCTCTAGGACAATGATGAGTAAATTTGTATCGAGTGTGTTCAAAATAGTGGTCAAAAAGTGTCATATCACCATGTTGATTAAAGAGATTGATATTTCTCATTTTATTATACATGCCCAACAAATTGAAGAGGAAAAAATATAGGTGAAGTCTAGAGAGTAAAAAAGCGCATAGACCTGTGATGGTGACTTTTCTTATTCTAAGTTTGGTGGACACGATCATCCTTAATTCCGACAAAAGTTCTCCATTCAAGGTTCTTCTATTGTTCCAGCTCTAAAGTCAAACAAAGATAATATGCCTAACCCTAAGCCTTAAGGAGGTGGTGGTAATGAATCTTCCATTCTCGCTTGCCAAAACTGTTGCAAAAGTCATTCGTGAAATTGATTAGCCTATACAGATATTTGCTATGGTTTTGGGAAGAGTGGTCACAAGATGAGAGATTTTTTGATGCAAGATACTAGGGGAAAAAATTGTAGGCAAGCCTAACGTAGTGGTTATGGTTCAGGTGCTCCTCATCTGAATATGTTATATGATCTTAAGACTTGACATGATAATTGAGGTTCTCCTGCTCTTGTGACCTGTATGTTGAAAGTCTTTCATCTTAATATATATAGTTTGCTTCATCTGGGTGATACATTGCCTTTCATGACTTCTTTTATGGCTTTAAGATTTGATATCTATCCCGATATTCCCATAGAACCTTTTTTTATTTTTTACACCTATTAGTGATGCCATTGTTGCTAAACGAGTTTATAAAAGTTGCCATTTTTCTATTTCTCATAGAGTAACTCATGTTTATTTGGTAGAGCTTGATATGTTAGACTTTGATGTCATTATGGATTGGCTCCACTCTTGTTATACCTTCATAGATTGTAGGACCCGATTGGTAACTATCACAACCCAAACCACCATGATTTGCACCCACACTAACCCTCCGGTGAGAGAACCACTACCACCACCCGACTAAGCAACTTAAAGAAACTAAATCATTTAAAGATACGAAAGAAGGTTTAAATGACAAATTGAATGTGGAGTTCCCATAAAGTCCGAAGGTTTAACAAAAACAACTAAGCATGACCCTCGCTGAAATTTAACCCCTCGACCTGAAAGTCATTGTACAAAAAATCGACCAATCAACAAGTCTTAGAAAAAGGGGGTGCAACCCGAAAAGTAAACATAAGTAAAAGTTTGAATGTATAAATAGCCTGAGTCTGAAAAGAATGGACTAAACTAAGGATTGATTCATAGCAGCTTGAAAGAACTGGCTCACCTTAGAATCTGATCTCGGTCAATGATCTCCTAACTGAGGTCTGTCAGTAGCCTCCTGAAGATGCCCTGTAATCAACAACGAAGAGCAGGTGCAGTATCAGTACACGAAACAACGGTGTACTGGTAGGATAATGCGGCTACTCCAGTAAGCGCAATATAAACAAGTAATTACAACACAATAAATACACATATACAGGATGCATAATTGAATTATCATTTAAAGAGCAATGTGCAATTCCACAGTATCAATAACAAGTAGATATGACAGTTACAATGGTCCGCTCATGGAACCCACACCCAAACTGTTAGTGTGTCGGAACGTGACACCCGATCCAATATATGTCTGTCGAAACGTGACACCTGGTCCAACATATGTGTCCGAACGTGACACATGGTTTAATATATATGTTGGAACGTGACACCCGGTCTAGTCAGCACAACTATAGTAACAATCACACCCATAATGAACACTACACATAGTCACATAGTCAAGTAACAAATTCATGGCATATAATTGTTCATACATAATCATTTCATTAGATTCAATTTATGTTTACCTATTCACATACATGCATGCATACAATGGAGCAATTAGCAGGCATATACAACACAACGGGAAGTCAAACCATCACCTACCTCAAAACCAAGCCTGAATACTCCTTAAACACTTTAGCCTTCCCTTTCCGGAGTCTTTCAGCTTGTTCTTGGTCTAAAACAAGTAATTAATGCAAGGATCAATAAACAAGGTATAAATTACCGAGATTATAACCAAAATATCAACCCAAGGCCAATCCTTGATCCTAATGTTCAACTAGGGCTTTTCCAACCATTAATTGCAGGCTAAACCCCCCTCCCCTAATGATAATTCACAAGGATTTTAAGTTCGAAGAATCAAAATACGTATTAGGGGAGTAATTAGCTTTCATGGCATGAGTGTACACCCTGGACCTCGACGGCAATCGAAAACCATTGTTGGTCCCCAAGGGAATCCTCATCCTGGCTTACTACAAGTGGAAGATTAACTCAAGCATACAAAAGCTTAAAAACTTAATAAACTCCAAATACTCAACTTTAAAATAATCTAAACAATACTCAATAGATAAACTCAGAGTTAGTAAAAATAACTCAAAGAAGATGCATACTTAAAACTACTTAAATTTGTATATCTATGAAGCCTCTAATATTACAGAAGGATACCGGGACAAGACCCATGACATCTAAAACCTACTAACTATAAGATAAAGGTGAAGTCCTCTAGAATATAAGAAAGCTCACAAAAGCTGACTGGAACATCCCATGACCTCAACGAAACCCGTGTTGATGATCCTGAATACTTGTATCTGCATCATAAAATTATGCAGGCCAAATGGCTCAGTACATGAAATGTACGAGCATGTAAGGGGAATTCTAAAGCATACATATAAGCTTGGAAATTAGATTCAAATACCTTTAATTTGATAGGTTATGGGCCACGTAACTCTTTATATTCTAAGAGATCTGATCGTTTGAGTAGAATCTTACATCAAAACTTAATCAATAAGGAAACTTCAAGAACACTTATCAAGAAATTAAATTTCTCAATATTCATGGATATATTCACAGAGGACACTCATGATTGGCGTGTGGGTGAACAAACCCAACACTATGGAAGCTTACATACCTCAAAGAACTAGGTTGTTCAAGAAATCTTGAATTTCTTAAACAAACTGTTGAAACTTTGAACTTTTTCTCCTCTTGTATCTTCTCTCTAAAACCCTAAACTCTTTTGGGGATGAATAAAATTTATTCTAATCAGTTTAGTCCCTTAATTGGGTGAAATTCTCATTTAGAATAAGTGGAGGGAAGGAAAAGACTAAAATACCCCTCCTATTTTTGAATAACTTTCCTTAAATGGACAACCTGACTTCAAAAAGGCATATCTACCTCATACGAACTCAAACATTAGCAAACTTGGTGTAGTTAGAAAGATAATTTAAAGACCTTTCATTGGATATGTTATGGACCACCTAACTCGTCTTGTACTGAAAGTTATGATCGTTTGAAGTTGACCCAAAATTTAAAGGAACCTAGGAATGACTTGAATGAATTTTCTCTAGTTCGTTTTTGAACACACGGTGCTACATCTAGTTACCTTAACACTTAGGAAAAATTTAAATTCCTTTGCAAAATCCTACTAATGACGGAGGATTGTTTGAGTCTTAGTTCAAAAAAATTCTGGGGTGTTACAGTATCTCTCCCTTGGGATCATTCATCCTCTAATGATGGTTGGACTGTGTATGGAATGGGGTTACTCTTACTAAGATCTGAGTCTAATGGTATGCTCTTACTATATTCAATCTTAACCCAAATCCTTAGGTTCAAGTTCTATACCTCTCTATAGGGAATCTCATCCCAAAACTATTACTCTTTACCACCACATTGGGCTCATATCAAGAGCCACCTAATGTTTAACAACACCACATTCAAGCTTAGTACTCTAACAACTCCATAGACTCCTACTAACTAGCTCCTTAAGAAATTCTCGACACTTGACTTGATTTCTCATATTATCATGTCCCCCTTAGGTCTAAAGCTAACACTTGAAAGCTATGGACCTATTGCACATTGACAACTCAATTATTCTATCTAGGCACACATGTAAAATTATAACTCAATTGGAACCTCATCTGGTAACATACCATCTCGGCACACCTCTTAATGCTCTTGTTACTCTTGTGACTTTGCCACACTTCACTGCCCTTATCTAAACGTTAGGGTCTCTCACTTGTACCACTCATATTTATTGCAGCTTATCACCTCAATTCCTCACCTACTTTATGTCAAGTCTTCTAGATCAAATCTCTAGACTAGCATCATCACTGTCATGTTGACATTCTTTTGGTCATGACAATCATCTCAAATTCAAGCTTAATAATTATGACTAAACCTGAATAACAATATGATTGCTTGCTTACTATACTAACTTACAAGTACTAGATACAAATTCAGAAACACTCGTCCACTAGGACCTTATGACAAATAGTCAATCCTTACCTCTTAGTATTCATACTTATAATTTACTATCACAGTTCCCTTCACAAGTTGGCTCTGATACGTCACGACCCGAGCATAAACCTTGGACGTGGCCGACACTCTTCACTACTATTGCTCATAATTTCGTAGCTCATGCTACCTTTTTGGATGAAATACTACCCAAGCTCTAAACATACTTCCTCATAAGGATCTCAGCTGAAACAGGGCATAGAGATGAGAGTACATCTCCCTTTTTATCTTGAACGCACAATTCATATGAACATGAGTGTATTTCTTTAAAACTCAACACTTAACTCACTCATGGGCTTCTCTCAAGCCCCTCTGGAGTCTCGTCACTTCCTCATGATTTTGCTAAGAGCAACTCATCGATAAGGAAATGACTTTGCTTTTCTACCACCTCTAGTATGAGGGGCAGTCAAATGTATATGAGAAAACAAAAGTTAGAATGAGTCTCTATGGCATAACTCTATTGCACGATTAAGAGTATGAAAGAAGCGAAAGTTTTCTTAAATGTCTATAGTCCCTCATTTATAGAAGTAGGGCTCTCCCAACCATAAATAAGATCCTACTTGACATGGATTCATATACACCCTAGGACACCTGAACTATGTGCTATGATACCAAGTTTGTCACGACCCGAGTCTACACCCTAGACGTGGCCGGCACTCGAGAACCATTGTTGGTGCCAAAGTGAACCCTCATCCTGGCTGCCTACAAGTGGAAGACTAACTCAAGCATACAAAAGCTTAAAAACTAAATAAACTTCAAATACTCAACTTTAAAATAATCTGAACAATACTCAATAGATAAATTCAGAGTTTGTAAAAATAACTTAAAGAAGATACATACTGAAAACTACTCAACTTTGTCTATCTATGAAGCATGTGTGTAGACATGTAATTTTTGATCGAACTTAAGTTTTACACCTTTTTTAGAGCTTAAATATTTTATAGAAATCTAAATTAAATATTTTGACTTTTACCTTATTTTATTAACTTTATTTTGAAAGATTTGAAAACAACAAAAATAGAATCACATTTTAAGGTAAGGTTTTATTTTCAATTGTTTAAAAATAAATGAAAATTTACAAAAAATATATGTGTTCTTTTAATTTAGATTAATAAATAAGCTAATATTTCTTAATTATCTTTTCAAATTGGTTATTTAACTTTTTATTTGAAAATAATTAATTTAATTTTTATATATTTAATTTATAAAATAAAAAATAACCTAAAGTACTACCCATTACCCACTCCACTTCCCACTCCCCCATATCCCACAACTCCCTCACACTCACCCCTATACTGCCCCCACTCACATGTACAACACCCCTATACATACTACACCCTCAAACACATTAACAGACACAAAAAAAGCCATACGTGAGAAAAAGAATTTAAAAAATCAGCAAACATCCAGCAACACAAAAAACTACTACACACACATACTCTCATTTTCCTCAGCAACAAAATTAGAAACAAAACCTTACATATTACAACACATTCAAACGCAAGAAACAAAAATAATATCCTTACATTTTACTTTCTTTTTTTTCACTCACCAAAGGCCACCTTACACATTGGAGGAAAAAGATTATTATCGAGGTTTGATTTCATGGTTTGGAGTTCGCAGTTCCTTATTAGGATTGTTTTCTTTTCGTGAATTGATTTTCACAAGAGGAACCATTTAATTTTTATTGTAATTCGATTTTCATAATACTTGATTCCAATGTTATGAAGTTGCTCAAATTTTATGTGTTGAACTTTGATACTATAATATTGAAATATTTCCTCTTTATTTTATTCTATGTTATCTTCCATTCTGTACTATATGCTAGTATCAATTAAAGTACCTTTTAAATCAAACTAAAATTAAATCAAATCAATGAAAATAGTATTCTAATAGTTTATTTGGTCAAATTTACCTAAAGTAAAAATTGTTTATTTTAGAAAAAAAAAAGAGTTACACTTTTTGTTTTATTTTTATTTTTAATATTTTTTGTCATAACTTATAAGTAAACTAAAAATATAAATCCATTTATATCAAATTTGAATATGAAATAACTTTCTATTTATTTAAAATTCTAGACTTTTATTATTTAAATAGTGTTTTGAATATAAAAAGTAAAAAGGTAATTTAATCACAATTAAAACGCTTGAACTTTCTAATTATAGGCAAAATATTAAAATATATGACTAGTTTCAAAAGTCCGTTTCGATTAAGAATGTGGTTACACATCTTTTTCTTGAGACATTAAAATAAACTCAAGGATGCAGTGACCACCTTGTTTAAAAATATAATTAACTATCGCCAATTTAAAGTAGAGACTTATAGATAAAATTATTAAATGCGATGCAAAGAAGACAGTTATGTCTCTAAATGTCCAGACTAAGAATGCGGGTACACATCTAGGTTCAGACTAATTAAAATTTAACAATAATAAAAAAAGCAAACCATGGCCTATAGATAAAAATTATCCAAAAATATATTAAGACAAGTATAAGTCAATAAAAGCGACCGTGCAAGAACCACGGGATTCAAGGGATGCCTAATACCTTCCCGTCGGTCAACAAAATTCCTTACTGGAATTTCTAATTCACGGACCATATAAAGAGTCAGTTCCTTCTAATTAAGGATTTAACAAAAAGGTGACTTGGAACACCATAACTCAATTCCAAGTGGCGACTCTGAAAGAAAAAAATAATCTTTAATTAATATCATAACTTAAATTGGAAAAAACCCTTCCGCCGGTTGGAAAAGAGGTGTGACATCTACTATTACAGAAGGATATTGGGACAAGACCCACGCCATCTCAAAACTATTAACTGTAAAATAAAGGTGAAATCCTCTGAAATATAAGAAGGCTTACCAAAGCTGACTGGAACATCCCATGACCTCAAGGAAATGCATGTTGATGATCCTGAATACCTGTATCTGTACCATGAAACGATGCAGGCCAAATGGCTCAGCACATGGAATGTACGAGTATGTAAGGGGAATTCTAAAGCATAAACATAAGCTTGAACTGGTGGAAAAGAAACATACTTAACTCTTCTCAACTCACTCAACTCAACTCAACACAAAGAAACATAGTTCAACTCAACTCAAGGAAACACTGTTTAACTCAACTCAGAGAAAATAGGGCTGAACTCAATGATAAGATATTTAACTCATTGAAATAAGGCTCAACTCAATAATAAGATACTCAACTCAAAGATTAGATACTCAACTCAAAGATATGATACTCAACTCAAGATAAAGAAACAATAAAAGATGCAATACATGGAAACCTTT
This sequence comes from Solanum tacnaense, assembly GCA_029582525.1. NCBI lineage: Eukaryota > Viridiplantae > Streptophyta > Magnoliopsida > Solanales > Solanaceae > Solanum > Solanum tacnaense. The sequence goes on along the minus strand of JAJOOD010024632.1, from coordinate 6,304 downwards.
TAAAATAATAGATAGCAACTCAATGTATTGAAGAATACATTGAATAACGCAGTTTGTATATAAAAATACAATATAAATCTGTAGGAGTTTCTCTAACCGACAACCATCACTATGAGCTATGTGATGATACATCATCTCGCCCACGCTGCCTGAATTGTCCTATATCTTTCTGGGGTATAGAAATCCTCAAATAAGTGTATCCACTAGTATATGCTAAAAAGAACTAAAGAATCATCTAAAAAGTATGACCCTTTCTACCCACGTTCACTACATGATTTATGAGGATTGTGAGTTGTCTGAACTCTCACACATATCGTTGCTCATTACTACTCCCAAAATATAACTAGTTCATATGTTTAAAAACATAACTCTTTCTGTGTTTTGAGATTATTACTCAAAAATATTTCTCTTAAAAGAAATGGTAATCGAACGACTCAATTCAAGGTTTTTAATAACCATGCATAAAACTCGATACTTGGAACTCAAAAGCTCCAATACTCAAAGAGTCAATGATACTACTCATCTCAAGAATGCTCGACTTGGAGGGTTCATGCAGAATTATGGGCATGAAGTACTCAACTCAAGGACTCGATGATACCTCTCATCTCAAGACTGCTCGATTCATAGGGTTCATCCGGAATTATGGGTATGAACTACTCAACTAAAGGACCTTTATGGGTAACATGTGGTAACCCCATGATTAGGAATATAATCCAAAAATGATTAGGAACTCAATACTCTAGACTTAGAATTAAAGATACTACTCCTCTCAAAGATACTCAACTGATGAAGTTCATGCGGAATTTATGGCATGAACGAATAGACTCAAGGGTCTAAAAAATAATATGGAACTCTTGTATACGACTCTTCTAATTATCATACTTACTTCCTTAAAACTCAAGTGTTGGCTTTGAAAAACTTCTCAAGATTTAGAACTCAAAATAGGGTTTATGCCGAATTATAGATATGAACAAATCAACTCAATGATCTCAATAAAAATATAGAAACTCAATAATTAGTAATAGAATTTTTATAAGAACCATGAACACAAGAACTCAAATCAACTTATCTCAAGAATACTCAAATCTAGAGGTAGAATCCTAGATTTCTCTTTAATTGATTTGAAAGAAGATGTAGGGCGTGGGGACGAACTAGTCCAATACTATGATAGCCTTACATACCTGGAAGAACAAGGTTCTTGAAGAATCTTGAAGAAGAATTTGATTAAAAGCCTTGAAACCCTAGCTTGAAGGTAAACGATCAAGAAAACCTTTCTTGAGATTCTTGAATTAGTTTTTTTGAAATCTCTATGGCCAAAAATTATGATTTTCATTAGTGATTCATAATTGCATGGAGGAATATGAGTTGAAAAGAATGAAATTCATGGAGAAAGACTTATCTTGAAAAGAATCTTGAATGGAGTCTTCTACTTCGATTTTTCCTTAGGGTTTTGCCCTAGTGTTTGAGAGAGAAGAGAATGATGGATTAGAAAATGAAAATCTGATTCTTTTGAGACTTTTATAAGTCAATAAATTTGTTTAGGATTTTCTTGGAGATAAAATGACAAAAATGACCCTTTTTAATGTTTTCTCGTCGGCTAATTCGTAACAACACTCTATCAGGTTACTAAAATGGTCATAACTTTTACTTAGAATTTGAATTGACGTGAAATTGGTGGTGTTTGAAAGTATTTGCCTTATCGAGGTGATAGACAACACTCATATCATAATCTTTCAATAACTCAAGCCACTTTCTTTTGAGAAGATTTAGGTCCTTCTAATTAAACACATATTGCAAACACATGTGGTCGGTTAAAACATCCACATGAACACTATACAAATGATGCCTCCAAATCTTTAGGGCAAAAACAACCGCCGCTAGTTCAAGGTCATGAATAGGATAATTCTTCTCACAAGTCTTAAGTTTCCTTGAAACATAGGCACTGACTTTCCCATTTTGCATAAGCATACATCCAAACCCAATTCTAGAGGCATCACAATTAACCACAAAACCATCTGTCCCTTCCGGTAAAGTCAACACTGTAGCGAAAGTAAGCCTAACCTTTAACTCTTGAAAACTCTTTTCACAAGCTTCGGACCATATGAACTTAGCTTTCTTTTGAGTCAATGCTGTCAATAGAGAGGCAATCGTAGAAAACTTCTCAACAAACCTTCTATAGTAACCAACTAAACCCAAGAAACTCCTAATATCAGAAGGTGATAGAGGTCTAGGACAACTCTTGACCGCATCAGTCTTAATAGGATCAACCTCAATACCCTTACTTAAAACAAGGTGACCTAGACAAGCCACGGACCTTAGCCAAAACTCATATTTGCTAAACTTTGCAAAAAGTTGTTGTTCCTTAAGGATTTGCAACACAATCATCCAATGATAGATGTGTTCATACTCACTTTAAGAATAAATCAATATATCATCAATGAACACAATTATGAACATATCAAGGTATTGTCTAAATACCCTATTCATCAAATCTAGAAATATTGTCGGGGCATTGGTCAAATGGAAGGACATAACAAAAACTCAAAATGACCATATTTGCGTCTAAAAGTCACTTTCGGAATGTCATCTTCCTTCACCCTCAATTGATGATAACCCGGCCTGAAATCAATTTTAGAGAAGTAACTTGCCCCTTAAAGTTGGTCAAACAAATCATCTATCCTTGGAAGAGGATACTTATTCTTAACATTAACCTTATTCAAATGTCGTTAGTCTATACACATTCGAAGAGAACCATCCTTCTTTCTAACAAAAAAAATTGGAGCACCCCATTGGGATATACTTGATCGGATGAAACCCTTATCCAACAATATTTCAATTGCTCTTTGAATTCCTTAAGTTCTACTTGAGCCATTTTGTAAGAAGGAATAAATATAGGTTGCGTAACTGGGAGAAGGTCAATACCGATGTCTATTTCCCTTTCTGGGGGAATACCGGGTAGATAATATGGGAACACTTTTGGGAACATGTTCACAACGGCGACTGACTAAAGAGTAGGGGTTTTGGAATCTACATCCCTCACCCTAACTAGATGGTAAATGCAACCCTTAGAAATTATCTTTCTAGCTTTAAGATAGGAAACAAATTGACCCTTAGGCATAGAATTTCCCCCTATTAATTCAAGGATAGGCTCATTCGGAAACTGAAACCTGACTACACGGGTTCTACAATCAATAGAAGCATAACATGAGTGCAACAAATCCATACCAAGGATAACATCAAAATCTAGCATATCAAGCTCTATCAAATCAACAAAAGTAACTCTATGGGATATGGAAAAGGATATCTTCTATAGACCTTACTAGCCACAACATAATCACCAACCGGGATAGAGACAGAAAAAGGTTCTAAAAACACATATGGAAGAACATCAAACCTCATAGCCAAATATGGCATCACAAAAGACAAGGTAGCACCGACATTAAGTAAAGCATAAACATCAAGTTGGAAAAATTTCAATATACCGGTAACTACATCGAGAGAACCCTCTTGTTCACCACGAGTCTGAAGTGCATTAAACCTATTTTTGTTAGGATCAGTCGAACCCGAACAACTTGGACTGAATGAAAGATAGTGTTGAGCCCTGCGACAACTGTCTCATTCATTCTTAGCAACTGAAGGACAAACTCTTCTCTTGTGATCCATCATTCCACAACCAAAACAAGCATTGGAGCCCCTAGACACTTGCCCTTATGCTTTATTCCATACTTGGCCTAAAAAGACAATAGAGACCCACTACTATTTCCTCCTTGAGGCTTAAGGTTAGACACCCTTTCATTATTAAACCTTGCAGGAGCCTTAGAAGAACCTTCCTTGGAAAACCTTAGTCAAAACCTTGAACGCCCATGTCCATTGGACCTAGAGTATGAAGGGTTACCATCATCGGTTCTTTCCCTCTTTAGTTCCCTAGATTTCTCCTTAAGCTTTTCATCCTCAATCTATTGAGCATGAAACATAAGATGAGAAATTTCCATATCATGCACAAGCATAGCGGTACAACATTCTTTCACAATCAATTCGTAAACTCCTGAAATGAACTTGCTCATTCTTGACCTAGAGTCTGCCACTATAGATGGAGCATTTTTCGACAACGTTTTGAACCTCAAAGCATATTCTTTCACACTCATGTTTTCTTGTCGGAGATGAATAGACTCAAGCAATTTTACCTCCTTCATCTCAAGAGGAAAGAACCTATCAAGAAAAACATACTGGAACCTTTCCCATTATATGAGACCTGCATCTTCTGGTCTTGCTTCCTTCCATTAGTTGAACCAAATTTGAGCAACACCCTTAAGTTGATAAGGAGTCGATTTCGCCTTTCCCATCGGCATTACTCCCAAAAGAACCAACACCTTGAAAACCTAATCAATAAATTCTTGAGGATCTTCATCAACCTTAGAACCATAGAATTCCAGAGGATTCATCTTAGTAAAGTCCCTCACCCTAGATGTCATCGTACCCACATTTGGTTTCACGGGGACCACAACCTCCATATTGTCTTAGGCCATCACGACTTGAGCCAACACTTGAAAACCAGTCCTCAACTCTGCATTAGTAACTTGCTCGGCCAAAGGGTCAATCAGAGCTTGAGGAGCTTGAGGAGAAGCTTCTTGACCCACATTTTCTCCCTCATTCCTTTTAGAAAAAGCTCTTCGAGTATTCATATCATGTAGACCATTGGGTAAGGATTAAGAGAAAGACCTTATAGAGTCAAACTTTATTGCACGACTTAGAGTGAAGAAAGAAGTAAAGTTTCCTAAACATCTAGTAGCCTCTCATTCATAAATGTGGAGCGCTTCACCCTTATGAACAAGACTCTACTTGAAGTGGTTTTGAGATATCCTAGAGCCATTTTAAACATTTTGCTTTGATTACCAAGTTTGTCACGACCCAAGGGTACCCCGTAGACGTAACATGGCGTACAAGACCCCAAGAGGCCTCATACAAGCCACTTAGCTTATATAGTAAAGATAATAGAAATAGACGGGATTCTTAAAACATTTCAACAAAATCAAAGTTTGCATTTCAAAAGAAGAAGTCTAATACACTTGTCTCAAAAATCATCTAATACAATAGAATCTTGGGACACAACCCATATAACAATGTTCAAAACTTAAAATAAAAGAAGATATGAGAAATGGTGGCCAAATCCTCGAATACTATGAGGACTCACAAATCTTCAACTTTGCCTCTACTAATGATCCTAGCCACAAAGATGAGAATTGAGATCGCCGGACCCTACATTTGGATAAGAAATGAAGGCAAGAGTATGCGTTAGTACAAGAATGTACTAAATATTATAACTGGCATAAACAACATAAACATAAGCATTAAACATCGTAAGTCATAAATAATAACCAATGCATATAATAGATCATCATAACATAGGAGGAGTACTTCTTAAAGTAACCGCAATTCATACTTAGTCAAGACTTGGGTAATCCGCCTCTAGTCTTATGTATAATGGAAGACAACTCAATAAATAATCCAAGGTAACCATCCATCACCACATTCTACATATTATTCTTGATTACTTTTAAAGACATGGGTATTTGCCTCTTGCCATGCTATAAATGATTATGGGCACTCGCCTCTTGCCTTACTATAAAGGCTCATGGGTATTCTCCTATTATCCTTCTTACTCTGGGATCATGGGTAGTCACCCCTTTTCCAACTTACAAAATAAGAACGTGGGCATTTGCCTCTTGTTCAACTACAAGGAATAAGGGTAGTCACCTCTTATTCTATTCTAAGGAATATGGGTAGTCAGCTCACATCCTCCATTATATGACATGGGTATTCGCCTCATGTTTTCAAACCAAAGAATATGGGTAACTGTCTCATATCCTTCTCATATAGACGTCATGGGTAATCACCTCTAGCCTCATCGATTTTGTTAGGAATCTGCTTTTGAACTGCAGTAAATTTAATTTTATTGCGTATGTTTTAACTAAGACTTAGTCAATTAGTTGTTAGTCATGCTTTCCTATTTTTTAGGAGTTGTTAAGTGAACTGCTGATCGTGTGTTATTATTATTTTTTACTTTTCATTCTAGGCTCTTATATATCTAATCTGAAGTATTTTTTTTTTAACTTCTTCTGCTTCCATTTTTTTTTTTCTCTCGTCTTTTTTGATTTTAGGCGCAGTCTTTGATTTCCCTTTGTGTTATTTAGCTTGAACAGGTTTTTAAAACCTTCAATTGGTATCAGGAGCTTTATTTCTTAAGGGACCTGTGTGTGTGGGCGCCAATCAGATTTCGTGAATACCATGAACGGAGAAGCAAGTT
>JAJOOD010024631.1:0-36569 GCA_029582525.1 Solanum tacnaense | reverse complement strand
TTATTCTATGATGTCATTTTGAAATGGTTTGCCCTTAGTCCCTATTTCCCGTTAATTAATGTTGAATGTACTTCCGCGATCGATGAAGTGTGATGACAAGTTTGAGAGGCTTGTTTGGGGTTCTTTCGGGTTCCTCATTCGCCATGTCATGTCTAGGCCCTAGGCTTGGGTCGTGACAGGACTTCACAAGGATGAATCCTCCGGATTTTAATGGTTCCCAAACTGAGAAAGATCCTCAAGAGTTTATCGATGAGGTCTATAAGGTGTTGATGATAATGGGAGTTACGCCGGTGGAAAAGGCGGAGTTGGACGCTTACCAATTGAAACATGTGGTTCAAATATGGGATAACCAATGGAAGGAAGGGAGAACAAAAGATGTGAGTCCTCTTTGATCTGAAGAATTTTAAAGCCACTTTTCTTGATAGGTTCTTTCCCGTTGCGATTAGGGAAACTAATATGCTAGAGTTCATTAACCTTCAACTAGGGAGTATGAGTGTGAGGGAATATGCTCTTAAGTTCATCTAGTTATCTAAATATGCTCCAACAATGGTTGCGGATTCAAGAGCTAAGATGAGTAAGTTTATTTTCGGTGTGTACTAAATGGTAGCTAAAAAATGTGGAACCGTAATGCTCATTCATGATACAGACATCTGTTGTATCATTGTACATGCACAACAAATTGAGGAGGAGAAACTCAAGGACAAGTATAGGGAGGCAAAAAGGGCTAAGACCGGTGATGCTAATTTTTCTAATACAAAGTCCGATGGACAAAGTCATCCAAGATTCCGACAAAGTTTTCCTGTCAAGGTTCCTCCAATGCTCCTATAAAGTTCAACCAAGATAGGGTGTCTAACCCTAAGCCTCAAGGGGGAAATGGTAGTGGATCTTTAGCCCAGTGAGCACTTTCAGACGACTGCCTGAATCAAATAGGAGGGCAGGACCATCTCTCACTCTACTTAGATCCTAGGCCTAATTGTACTATGTGTAGTAGGAAGCATGATGGTAAGTGCCTAGCCGACACGGATGGTTGCTTCGGTTGTGGTAAAAGTGGTAACAAAATGAGGGACTGCCAAGAGAGGGCAAGCAAACTACCCCTAGTGGTTCGGGTTCTAATGCTCCTAAGCAAAACCATTTTTATGTTCTTCACACTAGAGATGAACAAGAGAGTTTTACCGATGTTCTTACTGGTATGTTGAAAGTTTTCCAAGTTGATGTATATGCTTTACTTGATCCCAGTGCTACCTTGTCTTTTGTGAAGCCATATGTGGCTATGAAGTTTGATGCTTTTCCGGATGTGTTATTAGAACCTTTTTTATCTCTACTCCTGTTGGTGTTTTATTGTTGCTAAGAGGGTCTATAAGTAGTGTCCCATTTCCTTGTCCCATAGAGTTACTCTTATTGACTTGGTAGAGCGTGATATGTCAGACTTTGGTGTTATCTTGGGTATGGATTGGCTGCACTCAAGCTATTCTTCTATCGATTGTAGAATTCGTGTAGTCAAGTTTCAGTTTCCGAATGAGCCTATCCTAGAGTGGAAGGGGGGAAATTCTATGCCCAAGGATTAGTTTGTCTCTTACCTTAAAGCTAGAAAGATGATTTCTATGTGTTGATTGAGGGATGTGGATTCTGAAACCCCTTCTCTTGAGTCGGTCCCCGTTGTTAATGAGTTTCCAGATGACTTACCCGGTATTACTCCCGAGCAGGAAATAGACTTCGGTATTGACCTTCTCTAAAATACGCAAATGATCTATATTCTTCCTTCTGTATGGCTCCAGCAGAACTTATGGAGTTTAAACAATAGTTGAAGGACTTGTTGGATAATGGTTTCATCCGACCGAGTATCTCTCCATGAGGTGCTCCAATTTTGTTCGTTAGGAAGAAGGGTGTATTGATTATAGACAGTTGAACAAGGTGACCATAAAGAACAAGTATCCTCTCCTAAGGATAGAAGATTTATTTTACGAACATCAAGGAGCAAGTTATTTCTCTAAGATTTATCTTCGGTCGGGTTATCACCAATTAAGGGTTAAAGATGATGACATTCCGAAGACGACTTTTAGAACTAGGTATGGTCATTATGAGTTTTTGGTAATGTTGATTTGGTTGACTAATGATCCGGCGGAGTTTATGGATTTAATGAATAGGCTGTTTAGGCAATACCTTGACATGTTTGTGATTTTGTTCATTGATGATATTTTGATCTACTCAAGGAGTGAGGATGAGCATATTGATCATTTGAGGATCGTGTTGCGAATTTTTAAGGACCAACAACTTTTTGCAAATTTTAGCAAATGTAAATTTTTGTTAAGGTCCATAGCTTTTCTTAGCCATATTTTTTCGAGTAAGGGTATTGAGGTAGATCCTAAGAAGACAGATGCAGTCAAGAGTTGGTTTATACTCCTAACTCCCTCAGATATTAGGAGTTTCTTTGGTTTAGATGGTTACTATAGAAGGTTTTTTAAGGGTTTCTCTTCAATTGCCTCTCCTTTGATGGCTTTGACTTAGAAGAAGGTAAAGTTCATATGGTCCAAATCTTGTGAGAAGAGTTTCCAAGAGTTGAAAGATAGACTTACTTCCGCTCCGGTGTTGACCCTACCGGAAGGAACAAATGGTTTTGTGATTTATTGTGATGCCTAGAGGATTGGGCTAGGGTGTGTGCTAATGCAAAATGGGAAAGTTATTGTCTATGCCTCAAGGCAACTTAAAATGCATGAAGATAATTGTCCCACTAACGACCTTGAGTTAGCGGCGGTCGTTTTGCCTTAAAGATTTGGAGACACTATTTGTATGGAGTACATGTAGATGTGTTTACCAACCACAAAAGTTTCCAATATGTGTTTAATAAAAAAGATTTGAATCTTCGCCAAAGAAGGTGGCTTGAGTTATCGAAAGATTATTACATGAGTGTTCTTTATCACCCCGATAAAGCTAATATAGTAGCAGATGCTCTTAGTCGGTTATATATGGGTAGTGTGGCTCATATAGAAGAAGAAAAGAAAGAGTTGGTTCGAGATGTTCATAGATTGGCTCGATTAGGTGTTAAACTAGTAGACTCCACCAAAGGTGGTGTTGTGGTTCACAATGGTTCCGAATCATCTTTTGTGGTGGATGTGAAATTCAAGCAAGGTCTTGTACCAATCTTGGTAGAATTGAAAGAAGCGGTGCTTAATAAATCCATTGAGGCTTTCTCCTAAGGGGGAGATGGTGTCCTTAGATACCAAGGTCGATTATGTGTTCCAAATATTGATGACTTGAGGGAACATATTTTGATAAAAGCCCAAAGTTCGTGGTATTCTATTCACCCAGGAGCCACCAAGATGTATCGTGATTTATGGAAGGTCTATTGGTGGAATAGGATAAAGAAGGATATTGCGGGATTTGTGGCTAAGTGTCCGAATTTCCAACAAGTAAAGGTTGATCATCAGAATCCGGGAGGTTTGTCCCAAGATATTAGCATTCCTACTTGGAAGTGGGAAGACTTGAATATGGAATTTATTATTGGTTTGCCTTGCAACCGTCAACAACATGACTCTATTTGGGTGATAGTAGATTGGATGATGAAATCGGCTCATTTCCTTCCCGTCAAGGTTTCCTATTCGGTGCAGGACTATGACAAGTTGTACTTGAGAGAAATGGTAAGGTTGCATGGAGTGGCCTTGTCCATTATTTGTGATCGTGGTACTGAATTTACTTTGCAGTTTCGAAAGTCATTCCAAAAGGGGCTTGGCACTAAGGTTATGCTTAGCACAACTTTTCATCCCCAAACCGATGAGCAAGAGGAGCGTCTTATCCAAATTTTTGAAGATATGTCAAAGGCTTTTGTGATCGATTTTAAAGGCAATTGGGACGACCATTAGCCATTGATTGAGTTTGCTTACAATAACAACTATCACTCAAGTATCGATATGGCTCCATTTGAGGCCTTATATGGTAGGAAGTGTAGGTCTCTTATAGGATTGTTTGAGGTGGGAGAAGTTGCCCTAATAGGTCCCGAAGTGGTACAAGAAGCCATGGAGAAAGTTCAGTTTATAAGGGAATAGATGAAAACGACTCAAAATCGGTAAAAGTCCTATGCCGATGTGAGGAGAAGGGATCTAGAATTTGGGGTTAACGATTGGGTTTATTTGAAAATCTTACCCATGAAGGGTGCGATGAGGTTTGGTAAGAAGGGGAAGCTTATTTCCCGGTATGTAGGCCTTTTCCAGGTTTTAAAACGCATTGGTAGGGTTGCGTAAGAGTTAGAATTGCCAAATAAGTTGGCAACAGTGCATCCCGTATTTCATGTCTCTATGCTTAAGAAGTGTGTAGGAGATCTGACATCCATAGTTTCTGTAGAAGGGTTGGGATATGGTGAAAGTCTTTCTTATGAAGAAGTTTTGGTAAAGATTTTAGACCGGCAAGTCCAGAAGTTGAGAAACAAGGAAATAACATTCCTCATCTCTTTACTTCTACCCCTATTCTAGCTTGAGGTAATGAGTTCCTCTTGGTTTGTTCTTGTTTTGGGAGCCATGTGACTTTATGTGTTTCCATCATTTCCTTATGTGATGCATGTTCATGAAAATTTGTGTTTTAAAAGAAAATGAGTTTACATACTTGATTTTTATCTTGTTGTTGTGCATTAAATATGAGTTGCCTATAGATTTCATGAGATGAATTGATGAACATGCTTTAGATGTGATTTTTGAGAGCGAATCGCATATGAGCTCCATGAGATTATGTTGAGCATGCTTTAAGCCTTGAAAATGAGTAATGTTGAAATTTCATGCATATTGGGTTGCTAGATGTAGTTTCTACTTCCTTAAGATGCATTTGAGTATGTTGAGCTTAGAGTTAATGTTTCCTTCTTATTTATATGCATTGCATGCATAATGGGCTGATAGAGTTAGTTTCACCCCTCTTATGATGTTTTGAGAACGTCCTAGCTTGTAGTTGGCAGTTCCTCCTTGGTTGTATGAATTGCATTAAAGGTTGGGTTGTTAGTTCCTCTCCTACTCCTTTAGAACTAGTTTGAATCTCATTCGAGGACGAATGGTCCCAATGGGGAGATATTGTAACACCCCAGATTCGAAAGAGGGAAGCCTAGAAAATTTCAGGACTTACAGGTGCCATCCACGAGCACCAAACCACAGACCATGGGTCGAGCCACGAGCCGTAGGTGGGTCCGTAGAGAGGGCCACCCACAAGTTTGTCCAGTCCATAAACCACGCCTGGACCCACAAGCCGTCGATAGGTCCACGCCTCGCAATCCAAGTGCCTTAGGTCAGACCAAAATCTCTGACCACCAATGACGGCCGTGCAGGACGGTCTGTCATCCTGACTAAGGTCCGTCGGTGGTCTGTCGTGGATCATAATTGACATTTATTTTTCAGGGGCAGTTGGGTCTTTTCCTAATTAATTAATTCCTATACTATATCGTTTTGCCTATATTTAGAACCCCCTATATAAGCTTTTTCAACCCCTAAATGAGCCCATTCAGTTTATTCTTCCAATTTCACAAAAGAAAACCAAATTCCTCTCTAAATATTCTCTCTCTAGACACTTGAAGAAGAAGAAGAAGAATTTACCTAGGCTTTCAAGCAAAGGTTCAAATTCCACCATTGAAGGCTAGCAATTAAAGTCAAGGTATGTTAGTATTCATGCATGGATTTCTTTCATCCATGGAGTTCCTAAATCTCTCTATTTCAAATGGTAGAATTCCCCAATTGAGATAAGGTTTTCCTTAATTATCATGGGTTATCTTTAATTTTTATTTAAATGATTGAATTATGATCTCTTATGCATGAATTGATGATACATGATGATTTTATGATGATTTCCCCATGAACCCATGTAATCCCCATGTTTTCAAGTTATGGATCATATGATGTGGGATTTTGATCTTCAAGGAAGAGTTTTATGAAATTAATCATGTATTGCAAGCTTTACATGTATTTATGATTAAATCATTATCTAACTCATGTTTTCTAAGAGTTGATGATTGAAAGTGAGTTTTGACCTCAAGATGTAAATTATGGATTACGCATTGTTTTATGAAATCTATTCAAATGTTTTAAGGTTTCTTTGAGAGTAAAGTACCAATGATGATGTTGTATTGTGAAAGGATATTCTCACTAAAACACATACTATCATGATGTGAAAGTTTTTCTCACATAGAAAGTATTCTTAGGTTAAAAGGCTTTCTCACCTAATTGAATCAAAGACAAGGAGCTATCTTAATGAAACTATCTTGAATTTGTTGTTCAAGGGCATCTTTTCATGAGTAATGAAGCCAAGTAAGAAATGACTATTCCATGGGAATTTATGCTTATTAGCGAGTGGATATTGATAGTGAGATAGAAGCTCTCCCGTAGTAGAGGTTGGGTTTCCAAAGTAATATTAGGAGATGGAAGCTCCCCCGTTAGTAGGGGTCGGATTTCTAGTATAACTCTCCTTATCCCTTAACTATGTGCCCCCATAGGTTGAATAGCTAATGGATCCACTTAAGCTAGAAGTTCAAGGTTCTACCTTTGGCAAGTAGGACATCTCTTTCTGGTGTGGGGTAGACACCAGAATCCATGTTATAGCTCACATAGTCTCAATGTCAGTTACAACTAATTTCCCTACAAGTAATAAAAAACTAAGGTTACTTCAAGAAGTATATCATATGAATTCAAAGGTTTTACAGATGAAGTTAGCTTGCATTGACCATGATTTATGACTTATGTTTTATAACTCTTCTATATCATGTTAACTTGGTCAATTGCATGCTATGAAATGAAATGCCCCTTTTTAGCATGATTTAAATTTTTTATGCATGGCTATCATACTTGGTACATTGTTTTGTAATAACGCATACTCTTGCCTACAATTTTCCCAAATATAGGGTCCGATATTCAGGGAGCTCAGTTTCGTGGCTAGAGGGTGATTTGTTTGATTCCAAAATTTGGCGAGTCCTTATGCTTCGAGGACAGAGTTCTATTGTTTTAGTTTCTTTCATGTATTTTTCTTTTGGACATGATATATGGTCTATATTACAGAAGGATTATTAGGACAAGACCCACAACATTCTAACAAACTGAAAAGTAAAAGTGGAACCCTTCGGAAGCAAGGAAGCTCACCAAAGTTAACTAGAACTGCAAGTGGTATCAATAGAGCGTCTGTTGATGACCCTAAATACCTATATCTACATCATGAAAGATGCTAGCCAAATGTTGTCATTACATTGAATGTACGAACATGCAAGGGAAACTCTAAAACATAAACATAAGCTTAAATAATAAAAAGGGAACATACCTACCTCGTCTGATCTCACTCAACTTAAGAATACTCAACTCAACTCAAAGATACTCAACTTAAAGATACCCAACTCAAAGATACTTAACTCAACTCAAGGATAGAGCAACAATAAAAGATGCAATATATGAAAAACTTTTAAGACAGTAGATAATAACTCAATTGTATGTAAAAATATAATAAAAACTCGATTGTATGTAAGAATACAGTAAAAACTCAATTGTATGTAAGTATACAATAATAACTCTTATTGGGAGATTCTCTAACCGACAACCATCACTATGAGCTATGTGATGATACAACGTCTCGCCCATGCTGCCAGAACGGTCCTATACCTTGCCATAGTAGAGGACATCCTCAACTAAGTGGATCCACTAAGCTATGCTTAAAAATCAATAAGGAATCATCTAAAATGTATGACCATTTACTCGTGTTGGCATACATGGTTTATGAGGACTTTGAGTTGTCTAAAAGCGTTCCCATATCAGTGCTCAATACTGCTCCCAATAATATAACTCATGATCATATGTTTAAAAATATTTCCTCATCCTTGTACTTTAAGATTATTACTCAAAAGATTCTCTTAAAAGAGATTATGCTCAAAACTCTTCATGAACTCATTTGGAAATCAAGGTTTCCTCTCGTGTTAAATGTAAAAGTACGTACTCTTGGGAATACTTTATTCCCTTATAATAATTTTGAAAAATTAAACTCGACTCTCCTAATCCTCATACTAATTTACTCAAGTCTTTAAACAGATTATAAATAATTGTAAAAGACTTCTTAAAATAGTGTACACACTAAATTATGGACGTGAATGACTCAATTCAAGGGTTTCAATAACCATATATAGAACTCAATACTCAGAACTCAATAATTCCAGAACTCAAGGACTCAATGTTACTAGTCATCTCAAGAATACTCGACTCATATGGTTCATGCAGAATTATGGCATGAACAACTCAACTCGAGGACCTCCATGAATAACATATAGTATTCCCATAATTAGGATTATAGTTTCAAAAAGGATTAGGAACTCAATACTCAAGAACTCGAAACTCAATGATATTGTTCCTTTCAAGAATGCTCAATTCATAGAGTTCATGCGGAATTATGGACATGAACGACTCGACTCAAGGGAAATTCAAAGGAATTCTCGCCTTGGCTCAAAGACTTTCTCAAAAGGGTACTCAAAGGGTTTCTCAAACTTTTACTCTTAATCTTTAATGTAATTTGAAAAGTGAAATTAAGAGACATGTTTAAGATATATGAAGGATCTCTCAATGATTTATGAAGGTTTAGATAGTTAGGATTAAGAAAGAAATGAAAGCTCTTCTCAAAGGAAGAAGTACGGATAGAAGAATGGAGAAGAAGGTGGCCCTAACATTTCGGGCGCAGAGGTGGCGCGTCGCCCCAGGCCTCCAACTACTGGAGGTCAATTCTGGCACACTGTTAGCGCCCCATGCCAGCTCTTCTGGAGCATCTAGGGTGCGCCGCCCCAGCCTTTTTCCAAACAATCCGACAAATTTTCTTCTCAATTTTTGGGGCCTAATTCACCTAAAATCGATTTGATTCCATCCAAACATCCTTTGATTCATTAACTCAACACAAGTACATGAAAAAGTGTTCAAAATTCCTCAAGAATTACACTCATTCGCAAGATCCTCACCTCAAGAACTTAACAAGTCTCCATTATCAAGGAATGAAACTAAAACCTCTATAACTCCTCAAGAACTCGAAACATTCAACCTTAAGAATGAAATTACGGATAAAATTCACATGATTGATGTGTGGGTGAACGAACCAAACACTTTGAGACCTTACATACCTCAAAGAACTAGGTTCTTGGTGAAATCTTTGATGAACGCTTGGAACCTTGAACTTTTTCTCCTCTTGAATTTTCTCTCTAAAGCCTTAAACATTTTGGGGGTGAGTGAAACTAATTCTAATAAGTTTAGACCATTAATTGGGGTTAATTCATGCTTAGACTAAGTGGGGGTAAGGATAAGACCAAAATACCCCTCCTTAGTTCGGATGGAAAAGCCTTAACTAGAGAGGTTGCACTCAAACAAGCATATCTTTCTCATACAAACTCGAATTTTAGCACCACATTTTGGTGACTCCATGTTTTTCTTTGGGGTCTTGGGGGTTTAGCTAAGGGTACTCCTCAAGGACCCCTAGGGTGGTCCTTGAGGTGTTGTACCTTGACGTTTGATCCCTAAACCCCTCAACCAAAGCTCGGGACAACATTTAACAACTCATAACCCAAAACTAACTAAAAACGATACTCGTCAAGCCCTAGTTCAACCTAAAAGATTTTAGGGTCGTTAGAAAATTGCAGTAGCTTACCTTGCTGGATAGAACTACCACTTGCTAAGACTTGGATTCTTCAAGGTAAAGGTTATCCTCCTCAACTTTTCTTAACTTATACCTTTCAATAGGTTGAACTCCATAATATTAAAGAACCCTAATGTTATTTAATGGTTGTTGTATAAAGCTAAGAGATAGAAGAGAGAAAGCTCTAGAAATAAGATTTTTGTCAAAGTAAAACATTGTTGGAAAAAGCTGATATCAATCCTTTTTAAAGAGACCTTCTTTGGCCTACTTCCTCACTCATTTTGGGCCATAATTTATCAAGTATGTGATCCACCTACTTGGACTTTTCACTTGGGTCTTTTTGGATATAAGAATATTGGGCCTTGGCTATCCATTTTCCCCTTATTCTTCTACTCAACTTGGGCAAGATTAATGCAAGTAGGTGGTAGTGTGCTTGGCCCAATTACATGGTCAAAATAATCTTAGTAGGTGATGGACCTACTTGGTCCTTTGCAATGGTCAATAAGTCCAAGTAGGTGATGCACCTACTTGTCACCTACTAGCTTATTTAATTTAAGCAAGCAGCTCACTTATTTTATTTCATTTTCTAAATTTTACTTCCTTTTTCTTTAACTTAACACTTCACCTTAGACATTAAGCTCAAATACGACCTTACTATCTCGAGTTTAAATGCTTTCTTCGGAGTTGACTTGGTGTATAAATGCTGAAACGTGCAAGGAAAATAAGACTTTCCGATCTATTTTAAACCAACACTACTCATCTAAGAAATATGGTCCCTCACCTATACCATAAGTCTATGTCAAGTGTCACATGAATAAAAGTAGCATATGGAGAATACAGGATGTTACATAGGCCCTGAATTTCTCAAAGGCACACACTACTGCAAGCAATTCCTCCTCAGTGACACTGTAGTTTCTTTGTGCTCCATTCAGCATCTTGCTAGAATAGTAGATCGGATGAAAGATGTTATTTCACTTTTTCCCTAGCACAACTCCTAAGGCAATACCACTTCCATCACACATTACCTCAAATGGCTCCGATCAATCTAGACCAATGATCACTAGGCTGAGACAAGCTTGGCTTTCAAACAATAAAACGTTGTGGTGTATGCTTCATCAAAATTGAACTTCACCTCCTTTACTAGCAACTTACACGAAGGATATGCAGTTTTTCAAAAGTCTTTGATGAAGCGCTAGTAGAAACCTACATGACCTAAGAAACTCTGAATCCCTTTTATATTGATAGGTGGGGGCATCCGTTAAATTACTTCAACTTTCGCTCTATCCATCTCCAAACCTCTCTCGGACACCTTGTGACCTAGGACTATCCCCTCTTTGACCATGAAGTGGGATTTTTACCTGTTTAGCATCAGGTTTGCTTCTTCACACCTCTATAATGCCCTGCTAAGATTGAACAAACAGTCATCAAAAGTGTCACCTACCACAGAGAAGTCATCCATGAACAATTTCAAAGTGTCCTCAACCATGTCCATAAAGATGGACATCGTACACCTCTGAAACGTTGTTGGTGCATTACATAATCCAAATGGCATGCTTGAACGCAAAAGTACCATAAAGACATGGGAAGGTGGTTTTCTCCTGGTCTTCTAGTGCAATTGATATCTCATTATAACTAGAGTAGCCATCTAAGAAACAGCACCAACCTTTACCTTCTAGCCTATCAAACATCTAGTCCGTGAAATGCAATGGTAAGTGGCCTCTCAAAGTCCACTTATTAAACTTACAATAGTCCATGCACACCCGCCAACCTATACCTAGCCTTTGTAGAATAGAATCATTCATTTTTAGTTGCTACAACAGTCATACCATCCTTTTTGGGCACACACTGCACTAGGCTAACCCAATGACTACCATAAATGGGGTACACAACCTTTGCAGCCAAGAACTCGATGTTCTCTTTCTTTACCACCTCGTGCATTAGGGGGTTCAGCTTTCACTCATGCTCTATACTCAGGGTGCAATCTTCCTCAAGCTGAACTTTATGAGTGCAGATACCCAGAGCTATCCCAATGATATCAGCAATGCTCCAGTGTCACGACACAGGGGTACCCTCTAGATGTAACAAGACACATAGAACTCCGAAAGGCACCATGTAAGCCACCTAGTATATCATACCATAAGCATAGAACAATAAAGAGTAAAAACGCATTTCAAGTCCCAAAATATTCATAAAGGAAAGAGGAAGTCTAAGCTTGTCTAAATTAGCCATCTATTACAATACTTGAATCAAATAGGGTCACAGCCCATATAATATAATCCAAACAATAAATACAAGAATGAAACTACTAAGTGAAAATATCTGTCCTCAAATCATGAGGACTCATTAACAAGCTAGGAGAAATGATCAATTCCAAGCTTTAGCCACAATGAGGACCATCTTGAGAACCGAACCCTACACTTGGGGAGATGTAGGAAAATATGGGTTAGTACAAAAATGCACTAAATATGATAGTCATGCATTAAAATCATGAAAACATGCTAAAAGGGACATTTTAGTTGAATGCATGCAATTTACTAAGTTAAGGCACCATTTGGAAGATAGTGAAAAAGCATAAGTCATAAGCATCTTCACTACATAGATCATCATATCATAAGAAGAAAATATCATAAATACCCTCAAAGAAGACTTGTGCAATGCATGAATAAGATCCCATAATCTCACCCATACTAAGTAAAGCTTCTTGAGTAACCATAGTTCATCATTCGTACTACTGTTCATACAATTATCATAATGGGGAATAAGCCTTAACCGACATAGACCATGTGATCTTACCATGCAATCCGGTGTCTACCCCACACCAAAAATGGGTTGTCGAACTGGCCTAAGGTAGAACCATACTCTTAGCTTAGGTGGATCCATTAGCTAAATACTTATGAGGACACATAGTTTATGGGATACAGAGATTGCTAATAGAAACCTGGACTCAACTAAGGTAGAAGGTTTCTATCTCATGAGATACATACTTTGGGAACCTGAACACAACTAAGGTAGAAGGAGCCCATTTGGAAAGCCGGACTCAACTAGTGTAAAAACTTTCATTGGGAAGCCAGACTAAACTATCGTACAAGCTTCCATTTCATATTCATATCCACTCGGTGCTAAGCATTAATTCTCATGGGTTACATATTAAGTCTTGACTTAAGTTCATATTCATAGAAGAATGTCTTGACACTCAATCCAACATAATTCATACTATAGCTCATAGATTCAATAGGTAAGAATAGCCTTTCAACCTTAGAATCATCATATTGTGAGAAAACTTTCACATCATATCATATTCATACATAGGTGTGTATATGAGGATAACCTTTCAACAACACAACAACTAGATCATAATCATAATCACTTTACTCTCAAAGTGTCCTTAAAGCATATACATAAATCTCATAATCATGCATAATTCTCATACTTTTCCCTTGAAGGATCAAGGATCATATTCTATCAACACATCTAGAATTACTACATTAGACATGGATAATAACATGATTCAAATAACACAACTACTACAATCATAATCTCATAATATCCTTCGTTCATCAATTCACCCACATCACAAGGTCATAAATTTGGGAATATGGGGATTTCATGGATTCTTGGGGAATTTCATCATAAAACCATAACAAATTATCGATTCAATCATAATAGAAAGTAATTAAATCATAAGAATCGTTTTTGAAAGGAATCCATGACTTGGAGTCAAATACTAGCTTTTCGGGAATTTCTATCTTTGAAATTGAGTTTTGAAGGGACTCCATGGATGAATTCTATCCATGGATTAAGAGCTACCTTACCTTAGCTATGAATTTCCAAAGAATTGTGTAGAAACCTTGCTCTTGCAAAACCTAGCTCCAACTTCCTTCCTCTTATTCCTTGAAGTTTTAGAGAGAGAATTTTTGGAGAGGATGAGTTCTTTCGGGATTTTAGAATAATGGCTTGGATGACTTAATTTGGTGACTTAAAAACCTTATATAGTTAGTCTAATTAAGTGTAAAATGACGTCACTTAAAAATAATTAAAACCCGGGAATCCCCAAAATCCCCCTAACTGTAACTGCCAAAAAACCATTTCAGGCCTCACCCACGACCCTCACTGACTGACCGTGGGTGGACCCACGGCCCGTGCTAGTGAAGCGTGGGTCGAGGTTCTAAGGCTTGTTCGGCAGGCTGGACCTACGGCCCCCTCACTAACGAGCTGTGGCCTGACCCACGAGGCGTGGGTCCCCTTCGTGGGTCAATGCCCAAGCAGTTTCTAAGGGTTCTTCTCAAGCACCGATGGTTGGTCCTTGGGGGTTGTACCTTGACGTTCTAACATGAAGCCCTATATTTTTAGGTATGAGGAGGTACATTTACAACTCTAACACTCATGTTAAACTCTAGTTTAGCGTACTAGTTTCCGAAGTGTTACAATATCTCCCCCTTAAGAACATTCATCCTCAAATGACGATCTAGACATCTTGCAACATTACATACTCAAAACTAGCAGCCCATCATACATAAAACATCTAAATAATGCACAATTCAAAGGAGGAAACATCAACCCCAACTCAAACATAATCAATGCAACACAATGAAGTAGGAACTACATCTAACATCCCATCATTCATAAACTTCAACATTTCTCATATTCATAGGAGGAACTACCTTCTCAAACTAAAAGCATGCTCAACACAATATCATGGAGCCAATATGCAATTACTCTCAAAAGCATACTAAATCATGTTCATCAACTCATCTCATGAAGTCAAATAGGCAACTCATACTAAATGCACAACCACATGAGGAACACAAATCATGAAAAACTTACTTTCTTAGTAAACATGAATTTCATCAACAACATACATAACATAAGGAAATTATGGGAAAACACACATAACACACATGACTCCCAAAACACTAAAACTCAAGAGGAACTATTTACCTGAAGCTTGAATAGGAGTAGAAGGAAAGAGATGAGGATATCGGGACTTCATATTGGCCTCGGCCTCCCAAGTAGCACCCTTAACTAAATGATTTCTCCATAAAACCTTCACAGAAGTTATTTCCTTATTTCTCAATATCTTGACTTGTCGGTCTAGGCTCTCTACCGGAATCTCTTCCTATAAAAGACTTTCGTCAACTCCAAACCCTTCTAGGGGAATAATTGATGTCGGATCTCCAATACACTTCTTAAGCATAGAAACATGAAACACCGGATGAACCGGGGCCAACTCATTTGGAAAATCCAAGTCATAGGCAACCTTCCCAATACGTTTCAAAATTTGGTATAGGCCTACATACCATGGACTAAGTTTTCCTTTCTTGCAAAATTCTCATCACACCCTTCATGGGTGAAATTTTCAAATAGACCCAATCATTAACTTCAAATTCTATATCCCTTCTTCTCATATCAGATTAAGATTTTTTGTCTACTTTGAGCCGTTCTCAACCTCTCTCTAATGATCCAAACTTTCTCAATAGATTCATAAACCAATTCGGGAACAATAAGAGCAATTTCACCTACCTCAAACCAAAAAACCATAGACCAACATCTCCTACCATACAAGGCTTCAAAGCGAGCCACACCGATAATTTAGTGATAACTATTATTGTAGGCAAACTCTATTAATGGCAAGTGGTCATACCAATTACCCTTGAAATCTATAACACATTCCCTTAACATATTTTCCAATGTTTGGATGATACGCTCCGCTTGCCCATCGATTTCGGGATGAAAATCCATGCTAAGCTTAACCCTAGTACCAAGCCCTTTTTGGAATAACTTTCAAAAGTGTGAAGTAAATTGAGTACCCCAATCCGAAATAATAGATAAAGGGACCCATGCAACTTCACTATCTCTCTTATATACAACTTGGCATAGCCTTCAGCCGAATGAGAAACCTTGACGGCAATAAAGTGGGCTGATTTTGTCATCCGATCTATACTGACCCAAATAGAATCATTTTGCCTTTGGGTGCGAGGCAAACCCACAATAAAATCCATATTCACATCTTCCCACTTCCAAGAGGGAATACTTGTATATTGGGACAAGCCTCTCGACCTTTGATGCTCAACATTAACTTGTTGATAATTAGGACATTAGGCTACAAATCCTACGATATCTTTGTTCATACCATTCCACCAATAGACTTCCCGTAGATCACGGTACATATTGGTGGCTCCTGGATGAATAGAATACCAAGAACTATGAGCTTTCTCTAGAATTGTTTCCCTCAAACCTTCAATATCCGAAACACTTAACCGACCTTGGTACCTAAGCACCCCATCTCCCCCTTCGGAGAAGGCCTCAACGGACTTCATGAGTACCGACTGTTTCAACTCAACTAATATAGGATCAAGGTCTTGTTTAGACTTCACATCCATCACAAAGGATGATTTGGAACCGTTATGGACCATGACACCACCCTTGGTGGAATCCACTAGTTAAACACCTAGACGAGCCAACCTATGCAAATCACAAACCAATTCTTTCTTTTCATCCTCCACATGAGCCATACTACCCATGGACAATCTACTTAGTGCATCCGCTACCACATTAGCTTTGTCGGGGTGATAAAGGACGCTTATGTCATAATCCTTTAATAATTCTAACCACCTTTGTTGATGAAGATTCAAGTCCTTTTTACTAAACACATATTGTAGACTCTCGTGATCGGTGAAAACATCCACATGGACCCCATACAAATAATGCCTCCATATTTACAAGGCAAACACTACCGCCGCTAATTGAAGATCATGGGTTGGATAATTCTTATCATGGACTCTAAGTTACTTTGAAGAATAGGCAATAACTTTACAGTATTGCATGAGGAAACATCTGAACCCCACTCTAGAGGCGTCACAATATACCACAAAACCATTTGTTCCTTCCAGTAAGGTCAATAATGGAGCGGACGTAAGTCCATCATTCAACTCCTATAAGCTTTTCTCGCAAGCCTCTGACCACTCAAACTTAGCCTTCTTTTGAGTCAAAGTCATAAATGAAGAAGCAATAGAGGAAAACCCCTCAATGAACCTCCTATTGTAATCGGCCAAACCCAAAAAGCTTCTAATGTCGGCAGGAGTTAGAGGTCTAGGCCAACTCTTGACCACATCCGTCTTCAGGATCTACCTTAATACCCTTGCTTGACACAATATGACCAAGGAAAGTTATGGACGCTAACTAAAATTCACATTTGCTAAACATTGCAAAAAGTTGTTGGTCCTTAAAAACTTGCAACACAATTCTCAAATGGTACATATGTTCATTCTCACTCTTTCAATAGATCAACATATCATTGATAAACACAATCACAAACATGTCTAGGTATAGCCTAAACGCTTTATTCATCAAGTCCATAAATGCCACTGGAGCATTTTTCAACCCAAATGACATAATCACAAATTCATAGTGACCATACCGGGCTATAAAGACTATCTTGGGAATATCAACCCCTCTCACCCTAAATTGGTGATAACCTGAACGAAGATCAGTCTTTAGAGAAATAGCTAGCCCCTTGAAGTTGGGCAAACAAGTCATTTATCCTTGGGAGAGGATACTTATTCTTGATGGTCACTTTATTCTATTTACAATAACCGATGCACATTCTAAGAGACCCATACTTATTTCT
This sequence comes from Solanum tacnaense, assembly GCA_029582525.1. NCBI lineage: Eukaryota > Viridiplantae > Streptophyta > Magnoliopsida > Solanales > Solanaceae > Solanum > Solanum tacnaense. Next base: position 19,333 of record JAJOOD010024631.1, on the reverse strand, counting down.
AACAAATAACACCGGAGCACCCCATGGTGAGATACTCCATCGGATGAAGCCCTTATCTAACAAATATTTTAGTTGTTCTTTCAACTCGGCCGGAGCCATTCTATAAAGTGGAATGGAGATAGGTTGCATATCCGGAAGAAGGTCAATACCAAAATCTATTTCCCACTCGAGAGGAATACCGGGTAAATCATTGGGGAAAACTTCTAGGAACTCATTCACTACCGGAAATGACTCTAGGGAAAGGGTTTCAGATTCAACATCCCTTACTCTAACAATATGGTAAATACACCCTTTGGAGATCATCTTACTAGCTTTAAGGCAAGAGACAAATTGACCTCTAGGCATAGAATTTCCGCCCTTCCACTCTAAGATAGGCTCATTTGGAAATTGGAACCTAACCACCTGAGTCCTATAATCGATAGAGGCATAACATGAATGCAACCAATCCATACCCAAAATCACATCAAAGTCTGACATGTCTAACTCCACCAATTCCACCAAAGTAACCCTATGGGACAAGGAAATGGGACAACTTCTATAAACCCTCCTAGCTACCATAGAATCACCAACCGGGGTAGAGACCGAAAAAAGGTTTTACTAACACTTCGGGGAGTATTTTCAAACTTCATGGCCACAAAAGGTGTCACAAAGGACAAAGTAGCACCGGGATCTAACAAGGCATATACTTCAATAGAAAAGAGTTTTAACATACCGATCACCACAACCGGGGAGCTCTCTTGGTCACCTCTAGATTGAAGAGCATAAAAGCGGTTTTGCTTTTTGGTATTGGAGTTTGAATCGCTTGGAGGAGCTTGTTTATCTTCCCTTCCCTTAACCTTGAGCATCAGACAATCTCTCATCTTGTGGCCAATCTTTCCACAACTAAAACACCCATCGGTGCCAACTAGGAACTTACCATCATGTTTTCTTCCACATTTTGCACAATTAGGCCTATCTACATAAGAGCCACCACTATTTCCTCCTTGAAGTTTAAGGTTGGAAACCCTATCCTTTTTTACCCTTGGAGCACTAGAGGAGCCTTGGTCGAAAAACCATTGTCTAAACCTTGGTCGACCTTGTCCATCAGACCTAGCATTGGAGATGTTCCCATCACCAGTTCTTGCTCTTTTCACCTTCCTATTCTTTTCCTTGAGTTTTGACTCCTCAATTTTTTGAGCGTACATCATAAGCCTTGAGATATCCATGTCATAATGGAGCATTGCCGCACAAAACACTTTTTCAACCAAGTCGAACACACCCTTCCAAAACCTACTCATCTTATTCCTCGAATTTGCCACCATATTTGGAGCATACTTGGACAATTGAGTGAATTGTAGGGCATACTCTTTCACGCTCATACTTCCTTGAAGAAGGTTAATGAACTCTTCCACCTTAGCTTCCCTCAACTCTCAGGGAAAGAATCTATCAAGGAATGCCAATTTGAACAATTTCCATCTTACCGGGCCCTCTCCTATGGGTCTTCCACACTTCCACTGATCATACAATACTTGAGAAACATCTTTTAGTTGGTAGTCGGCTAACTTCTCCTTCTCCTCCGAAGACACTCCCATAATAGCAAGAACTTTATAAACTTCATCGATAAACCTTTGAGGATCCTCTTCCACTTTAGAGTCATGAAATTTGGGAGGGTTCCAAAATCCCTAACCCCTAAAGAAGCTGAATTCACATTAGGATTCACCGAAGCTACAACTTCTCTATTGGCTTGAGCCGTCATGACTTTAGCCAATATTTGGATAGTAGACCTCAACTCCGAATGGGTCACATTTTAAACCAAAGGATCAAACGGAGGTTGGTTAGTTTGAGGAGTAACTCCTTGATTCATATTCCATCTTTCATCCTTCTAACATTAGCCCTTCATGTATTCATATCCTGAAGACACAAGAGAAGGATTAGGAGAGGGACTTTATAAGTTCAACTCTAAGGCACAACTTAAAAGTATTGAAATAATTGTAGTTTCTTAATCAACTTGTAGCCTCTCATTCCTAAATGTGGAACGCTTCACACTTATTACCAAAACTCTACTAGTCGCGGCTTATGAGACATCATCGTAGAATAATTCTAACCATTGTGTTAAGATTACCAAGTTTGTCACGACCCAAGGGTACCCCCTAGATGTAACAAGGCACATAGAACCCCGAAAGGCACCATGTAAGCCACCTAGCATATCATAACATAAGCATAGAACAATAAAGAGTAAAAACGCATTTCAAGTCCCAAAATTTTCATAAAGGAAAGCGGTAGTCTATACTTGTGTCAATTTTCCATCTATTACAATACTTCAATCAAAAAGGGTCACAGCCCATACAACATAATCCAAAAAATAAATACATGAATGAAACTACTAAGTGAAAACATCCGTCCTCGAATCATGAGGACTCACCAACAAGCTAGGAGAAATGAGCAATTCCAAGCTTTAGCCACAATGAGGACCACCTTGAGAACCGGACCCTACACTTGGGGAAAATGTACGAAAACATGGGATAGTACAAAAATGCACCAAGTATGATAGCCATGAATAAAAATCATGAATACATGCTAAAAGGGACATTTTAGTTGAATGCATGCAATTTACTAAGTTAAAGCATCATTTTGAAGATAGTGGAAAAGCATAAGTCATAAGCATCTTCCTTACATAGATCATCATATCATAAGAACATATCATAAATACCCTCAAAACATACTTGTGCAATTCATGAATAAGATCCCATAATCTCACCCATATTAAGTAAAGCTTCTTGAGTAACCATAGTTCATAATTCGTACTCTTGTTCATACTATTATCACAATGGGGAATAAGCCTTAACCGACATAGACCATGTGAGCTTACCAAGGAATCCAGTGTCTTCCCCACACTAAAAAGGTGTTGTCCTACTTGCTTAAGGTAGAGCCATACTCTTAGCTTAGGTGGATCCACTAGCTAAATACCTATGAGGGAACACAGTTTATGGGATAAGGAGATTGATACTACAAAATCGGACTAAACTAAGTTATAAGGTTTCCATCTCATGATATACATACTTTGGGAACGCCGACTCAACTAAGGTAGAAGGAACCCATTAGGAAAGGCAGACTCAAATAGTGTAAAAGCTTTCATTGGGAAGCCGGACTCAACTATCTTACAAGCTTCCATCTCATATTCATATCCACTCGGTGCTAAGCATTAATTCCTATGGATTACATATTAAGTCTTGACTTAAGTTCATATTCATGGAAGAATGTCTTGATACTCAATCCAATATAATTCATACTATAGCTCATAGATTCAATAGGTGAGAATAACCTTTCAACCTTAGAATCATCATATTGTAAGAAAACCTTTCACATCATAACATATTCATACATAGGTGTGTATAGGAGGATAACCTTTAAACAACACAACGACTAGATCATAATCATAATCACTTTACTCTCAAAGTGTTCTTAAAGTATATACATAAATCGCATAATCATGCATCATTCTCATACTTTGCCCTTCAAGAATCAAGGATCATATTACATCAACATATCTAGAATTACTACATTAGACATGGATAATAACATGATTCAAATAACTCAACTACTACAACCGTAATCTCATAATATCTTTCTTTCATCAATTCACCCACATCACAAGGTCATAAATTTGGGAATATAGGGATTTCATGGATTCTTGGGGAATTTTATTATAAAACCATAACAAATCATCAATTCAATCATATTAGAAAGTAATTAAATCATTAGAATCATTTTTTAAAGGAATCCATGACTTGGAGTCAAACCCTAGGTTTTGGGGAATTTCTATATTTGAAATTGAGTTTTGAAGGGAATCCATGGATGGATTCTATCCATGGATGAAGAGCTACCATACCTTATCTATGAATCTCCAAAGAATTGAGTAGAAACCTTGCTCATTCAAACCCTAGCTCCAACTTCATGCTTCTTCTTCCTTGAAGTTTTAGAGAGAGTTTTTGTAGAGGATGAGTTCTTTCGGGATTTTAGAATAATGGATTGGATGACTTAATATGGTGACTTGAAAACGTTATATAGTTAGCCTAATTTTGTGTAAAATGACGTCACTTAATATTAATTAAAACTGGGAATGTGATGAGTCCGAAATTTGGACTCATTTAGGGCATTATTTATATAGATTTAGTATCCTCAAATGCTTATTGTGTGCCAATAACTGATGTAAAACCCTTGATTTTGAGGTATATGGATTGAGGAACAAAGCAAGGACATTAATTTGCAAAAAGGAACAAAACAGGCTGAAAGAATGAAGAAAGGCAGGCCTGGTGATTGACAAGTCCACTTGGCGAGTCACCGAATGGCTACTTGACCGCCTAAAGTTCCAGTGTGCCAAGCCCTGAAGGAAAGAACCAACTTAGAGAAAGGAAGGAGCAGTCGGTGGATCGCCGAGTGGTTCCGCGATGCAGAGTTAGATCGCCCAAAAATACAGACCTTGAGGTTGTTGAATGCCAAGGCAGAAGGGCGATGGAAATGACCAAAGGGCGGCTCCCCGAGTGGTTCGGCGAGCCCGACTTACTTCGCCTAGTGACTCTTCGCAACACATTTTTGGCGACTATAAATATATTTTTGAACATTTAGTTTAGTATCAATTCTAATCTGATATCATAATATCTTAGTCTAATATTAAATTTTGAACTGTGAGACAAGTTTTCTCTAGTTTTCCTTTAACTTTGAAGAATTGAAGTTTTTCACTTTTGAGAAATTGGAAGTGGGTCTTTGAGATTCTTCGAATTGGAACATTGTAAAGACAAAATCAATCTTACCCAGTAGATGGAAACTCAATTTGGTAACGATTTTTATCTTTTTATAATGTCTAGCTAAAACCCCGATTCTTGGGGTGTGATTGTGGGCTGATTTAGTTTATGGGTATTGCTAATTGTTAGTTTAAATGCTATTTAGAAGTGAGTTCAATCATTAATTGTGGTTTAATTTAATAATTGTAGTTGCAAATGCAGTTCTACCCTTGTGTTTTTGGCTTGCTCAAGAGAGAGGTTTTAAAACTAAGATTATTGATTTATGGTCTGTGGGTATTGGGTTGTCATGGGTTCAGATTGAGAAAGTGAATCCTAAACCTAATTCCACACATTAAGCTCGAGAGAGTGAATTGAATAAGGTGTGGGTTGTTCTTATTTTGCATTCTTGTTGATGTTCGAGAGAAATCAACTTGATTCGAGGTAAATTGTTCGAGAGAAAGTTTACGTCCTCTATAGTCTAGATTACTCACTAATATCTAGTTGTTTTCTGATAGTTGCAATTACCCATTTGTCTATATAAGCCTATAATCAAATAACATCCCAAGAACCCGTCTCATTATTGTTATTTCGTATTGTTACCACTATTTGTAGTTGATCATTTCAAACTAAACCCCCCCCCCAATTTGACATTCATGTCACTCCCTGATTTGAATAATGTCTTTATTCGATAATTTGTATTCCTATGATTGATTTGACCATGTTCACACTTTCCTATTGAATCTTAAACACGTACCGCTCTCTGTGGGATTCGACCACAACTCATTTAGTTGGGTTTTATACTGACTAGTGATCGTTGACACTTAGAATTGGATTAAGTGTCCTTGAAATGTTAATCAGAATGTCCAAAATGCCCCCTAAGTGTAATTGCCAAAAAACAGGTTTAGGCCTCACCCACGACTCTCACTGACGGACCGTGGGTGGACCCACGGCCAGTGTTGGTGAAATGTGGGTCGAGGTTCTAAGGCTTGTTCAGCAGGTTGGACCTATGGCCCCCTCACCCATGAGGCATGGGTCCCCTCTATGGGTTGCTGCATATGCAACTTCTAAGGGTTCTCCTTAAGGACCCATGGTTGGTCCTTAGGGGTCGTACCTTGACGTTCTAACATGAAACCCTATATTTTTAGGTATGGGGAGGTACGTTTACGACTCTGACCCTCTTGTTAAGCTCTAGTTTAGCCTACTAGTTTCCGGAGTGTTACATACAACCAATTGCCTTCTTGAACCTCTTTAATACCATCACTACTGCTTGCACCTGTTCATCATCAAGATCTGCAACCAAAATAACTAGCAGAGTTTTATTTGTACCTAAAAAGACATACCTCAAGTGGCTAGGCAACTGTTCAACTTAAGCACCAGCGGTTCTTCAATAGATGGTTTTATCGGAGGACTTGGCATGTTCTTCAAGTATAAATCTAACTTCTTGTAGGATATGAATGTGACCCCATATCTTGCAGGGCATTCAGAGTCTCTACATAATCATAAAAAAATTATTCGTCAGAATTCATTATCATTGCTGCCATTGTCTCTACAAAGAATCTCTTCAATTGGTGCTTCCATGTCACCCTTATCAATAATATTGATTGCAGACACCACACTCATATCATGTGATTGCTTCATATACTTCCATATCTTGAACTTTACCTCTTCATTGTTGAGTCGATATTTCAACTCCCCGCTCTCAACATCAACTAGCTCGACCTGTTGCCATAAATGGTCTTCCCAAAATTATAGGAACCTCAAAATCTACTTCGAAATCTAGGATCAGAAAGTCAACAGGGAAAATAAAACTTTCCACTTTCACATGTACATCACATAAAATACCCACAAGTCGCTTCACTGATCTATCCGACATCATCAACCTAATCGCAGAAGGTTTTGAAATCCCCAAGTCTAGTTACTTGTATATAGATAATGGCATCAGATTGATGCTCGCCCCCAGATCATATAGAGCATTGGCGAATTCGAAAGCTCCAATAGTGTATGGTATAGTGAATACACTTCTGTCCTCTTTCTTTTGAACCAAGGACCTTGTATCAATAGCGCTACAATGATGAATGTTGTCGACTGGTTCAGAACTTGCAGCTATCTTCTTTGTGACTAAGTCCTTCATGAACTTAGCATAACCATACATTTTCTCCAAAGCTTCTACCAACGGAATGTTCACTAACAGTTGTTGAATCATGGATATGAACTTTGAAAATATTCTATCTTCGGTATTCTTTTTGAGCCTTTGAGGAAATAGAGAAGGAGGTATAGGTATTGGTTGTAGAGGTAAGGTTACCTCTACTGCAACTCCTTTCATCTTCAATGACATCTAAGTCCGTCTAACTACCTCTACATCATCCATAATTTCAGCATCACATTCTGCTTCCTCTTCTCTTTTTGTGCTCTGTTCCTACTCAATACTTGCAGGTTTTGGTTTAGGAGGGGCTTACCACCTCTAGTAGTAATCACTATGCAATGCCTATCCTTCTTATGGTTTTGAAAAGTATCACTAGGTAGTGATCCATTCTTTCTCGGATTTAATGAGGTTGATAATTGCCCCAACTGATTGCTTGATGGAAGTTGTGTGTGAGTCCACCAGCTGAATCATGCTAGAAAAATCACTTCTCATCTCTTTGGCACATGCATTAATAGATTCAACCTTTTGAAAAACCTTAGCTAGCGTATCTTCCGGATCCGCTGGAATTACTACATGCTCAATTTCTATTACCTAAAGGCACATAACACCACTGCGGTCATTTCTATACCCCACCTTGTTCTGCCAGTTACCTTGCTCTCGGTTGCCTGGACTCTCATATTGCCCCTCTCTTTGATAGTTCCGGCATTAGTTTCCCAAATTATATCCTTGGTTTCCCGAGTTATAATTCAGAAAACCCCCCTGATTACTCAACTATTTTTCCTCCTCATCTAGGTCAATATCCTACTTTTGATACCTATTGGAAGCACCTACAACATTTACCTTTCCTGAACTCGCCATGATGTGTTTCATGAGCAAATCCATTGGTGTCCTCATGTGATCCATATCTTGGTCCCTTTATGCTTCTCTCTTCTTATACACATGTGATAGTTCAAAAGAAAACCCAAGATCTCCTACTTCTGCATCATGATCTCCAGGAATGGCTTACTCATACATGACCCCCCGCACACTACATCTACAACAGGTTTAGCCACAAAATTAAGTGACATGTAGAATACATGCTTTAAATGCCTCTTAGTGAGGCCATGGTTTGGGCACGTCTTCAGCTTTTGGCTGAATCTCCACCAAGTTTCATGCATTACTTCACCTGGTAGTTATTTATGAGCGCATATCTCATCTTTCATTTGAAGCTCTTTTGCTTCAGGATAGAATCTTTCTAGGAATGCTTGCTTTAGTTCTGCCTAAGTCTTGAATGACTCATTTTGCAACTCATTCAACCAGTTTGTTTCCTCCCCAGTTAGAGACAATGGAAATAACCTTAGCTTCATAGTGGTTTGACTGACCCTTGGAATCTCCTGTGATTTGCACATCGCCACGAAGTTCATTAGATGTTGGTTGGCATCATCACCAGCAGCTCCTCTAAACATCCCCTTTAAGTTTAGTAGTTGAATCATGGTGTTAGTGATTGTGAACTTTACTCCTGGAGGTATATTTGGCAACACTATCTCTCTAGTAACTCTAGCCCCATCCAAATCTAGGTTATCTTCCTCAAAAACCATATGGGCTTGTTGTTGCACTAAATCCCCTTTGGAGCTAGTGGTTGTTGGTGACGAGGAACTATCTCTTCTAATCCTTCATGCTCCTCCACCACCCTAGGTGAGTAATTAACATTTTGTCAAGCACCTTTTGTGATAGTCTCAGAGGCCTCTACTTCCAGTCTCTTCCTCTAAACTTCGAGAACTTGCGCTTTCACCATCTTTCGAATAGTTTTGCTAAGTCAAGGGTTGTTAGGAATCAATGGAGATCCCTTACTTCTGGTTTTTTGGCATGCATGACTGAACTCTCCTGTCAAAGACATAGAAAAATAACCAGACGTAAAATTATGAAATATAACTACAATGAGAATAATTGCTAGTAAAGTATTTCTGAGAAACTCCCCGGCAACGGCACCAAAATTTGATACGTTCAAACTTACACTTCAATTAAGAAGGGTCAATGGTCGATGTCAATTTATAGAACTCAACTGAGTTGAGGTCGATCCCACAGAGAATTTGCTTACAGAAATAGCTTTACTGACACTTTTATTCAATTGTTGTTATTATTTCCAAAAGAAAGCATTTGTGGAAAGTAAATATGGGGTTGGTTGGTATTTTAAGTAACTAATATTTAATTTAATGTTCAATCTAATGGGAATACCAATCTTAAAACTTCGAGATTTTCGTAGTTGATTAATGAGACTAGGACTTTGTTCCCCATGACTTTCGCTTAGTATTTAACCATATACTTGTAGTGGTCTGTTGTTCGCATCACATGTTCCTAGACAGTTAAATACACCTAAATTCTTCTTAGCTCTAATAGATGAATTTCATTTTTTTCTTCTCGGTCTTAGAATGTTTTCAAGCTTACCCTTGCAATTGTTTGTTATTGAAATTCACTTCTCTCAAATTTGAATTTTTACTACAAACAGATAGGATTCGATTTCACGTATTCCTAGTTACCACTTTTCTCTCGAACAAGTGGTAAATACAGGTAGGTTCTAATGTGTGCACTCATTAGAAAGAAATTACAATGAAAGCGAGAATCACATGCACACCTAACAATCACCCTTTACTCATATTCCAAATTTAATACTAAATTTTTGTCATGGTTCCCGCAACCCTAGTAGTGGTGTTTAGCCACTCATAGTTTCAAAACAAAAAGCAGTAATCATTATTTAAAGCATAGAGAAAAGTAACTTACAATAATTGCAAACCAACAAAGAATCTTGATTATCAAACACTTGATCACAATCACGAAGTTTTAGTTCACAATATTAGATAAAAACAAAATTCAAAATATAGAAAGTATCGCGTCGTTCATCAAATAAAAAGAAGTTCTGAAAAATAAAACCTAATAAATTTAAAATAGTTTGTAAAGATCAATCGTACTCGAAGTAGGACTCACCAGGATGCCCCAAGCTCGTCATGTACTAGACAGCCCATGAAGCCCATCGTTGTCCCACACTTAGGCGAAATGGACTTGCAGCTAGACGGCTCGTCAGATGCTAGATGGCTTGTTTAGTCCTCCGTGAACCTATGTTCAACTTTGACTCCTCACTGGATTTCCTACCTCCTGTTAACGAGCAACAGTACGGCTCATGAACTTCACCACGACTCAGGTAGACTCACTTGGACTTCAGTCAACACTTGATCTTCACAACCTTTCCACCCCCCCCCCCTCTCTCTCACAAACGGGCCTTCAAATGACCCATCAACTGGTTCACAACCCATCTAAGGCTCTATAGACTTCACTTGAACTTGGTCTTTTCTTAAGCTTTCACTACCTCAGCTTCACGAGCCACTAGGCGGCTCGTCATCATGACCATGTCCCGTCTGGGGCTCCGTTGTGTTGTTTCAGTTAAGTTCTTCTCTATTTCCCTATCTTTTGCATCCAAATGTTTTACATGCTCAAGTATCAACAAACGCATCATATCCACATAACCATACTCAAGTTCTCGCATTAATAATTTGTTTTGAGCATCAAATGTGCCATGATTTTATGGCATGATAAACAAATTGTCACTCTCGCTTTTGAACCAGGCCAACCAGTATTACTTTTCAATTTTAGACTAAAGTTGTTCCCCAGAAAAACAAGGGCTAAGTGGAGTGGGCCATTCAAAGTGGTGAGGATAACACAACTTTGTGCTATGGATCTAAAGAATAAAGACAAGAGCTCTTCCATTTTAGTAAATGGATAGCACGTTTAGCATTACTTTGGAAATGATGCGAACCAAGATAGAGAAGCCCTCGAGTTAAATGTTGAATGATCTACAAGTAGTGTCGAGCCGAGACGTTAAACCAGGTGCTACACGGGAGGTAATTTTATGTTGATTTCAATTATAGATAGATGTTTTTGCTTTTACATTGTAATTTTTTTCTTAGACTTTATTTTAATTTTAAGTTGATTGTAATAGTTTGGAACTATATTAAAAAATAAATTATTAAATTCAAAAGGAAGTGTCATGCCACAACCAATACTAATGTGATGGGTGGGAGGCAACCTACCATTTCTCTAATGAAGTTTGGTTGATGTGCATAAAAAGTTTAAGGTGATACATGCCACGAATGATGGTTTCTTGTCACGACCCAGGGGTACCCCCTAGATTTAACATGGCGTATAGAACCCCGAAGAACCCCATACAAACCACTTAGCTTTCATAATATAAGAAATAGAACGATAAGAGTAAAACAATAGTCCAAGTCCAATAGTTTTATAAAAGAATAGCGGAAGTCTAAAACACTTGTCTCAATATAGCCATCTAGTACAATATAATGAAATTGGGCCAAGCCCATACAACATGTCCAAAAGAGAAATACAAGAAAGAAAATGAAATAATGAACATCTGTCTTCGAAGCATGAGGACTCACCAAAGCTCGGAAATCTCGATATCAACCACTAGCCACGAAACTAAGAAACCTGACTATCAGACCTTACATTTGGGGAAATATAGGCAAGAGTATGTGTTAGTACAAAACAATGTACCAAGTATGATAGCTATGCATAAAACATTTAAATCATGCTAAAAAAGAACATTTCATTTCATGACATGCAATTGACCAAGATAAAACATGATATAAGAGAGTTAGAAAACATAAGTCATAAAACCATGGTCAATGAAAGCTAACATCATTTAATGCCTTTGAACACATATAAGATACTTCTTGAGTTGCCTTAGTTCATTATTAATGTGGGGATTAGCCTTAACCGACATAGAGACTGTGTGAGCTATAACATGATCCCTCGGTGTCTCCCACACCGAAAAGGGTTGTCCTACTTGCCAAGGTAAGGACCATAAATTTGAGCTAAAGTGGATCTACTAGCTAATGTCTATCTAGGCAATCATCCTATGGGGGCACATAGGTAAGGGATAAGAGATTGCTACTAGAAACCTGGACTCTACTAACGGGAGGGCTTCCATCTCAATATCCTCTCAGTGCTAAGCATAAATCCCATGGAATAGTCATTTCTTCTTGTTCTTATTATCAATGGAAAGGCACGTTATCTTGCCAATCCAAGCTAAGTCATTATCCATGGAAGGGTATCTTTCAATAACTAATCCAAGCTAGGTTCATTAGGATAGCTCTTAATCTTCAATTTAATTAGGTGAGAAAGCCTTTCACATCTTACTTTGTGTGTTTATGAGAATGTCCTTTCAATAACACAAAACAACATCATTGATACTTTACTCTCAAAACATCCTTAAAACATTTGTATAGATTTCCTAAGACAATGTATAAATCCATAATTTACCTTACAAGGCTCAAAACCCACTTCCAATCATCAACATTTAGAAAACATGGGTTAGATATGGATTTCATCATAAATTCATGTAAAGCTAGCAATACATGCTTAATTTCATAAAACTCTTCCTTTACAATCAAAATCCCACATCATATGATTCATAACTTGAAAACATGTGGATCACATGGGTTCATAGGGGAAATCATCATAAAATCATAGTACTTCAGCAATTCATGCATAACAGATCATAATTAAATCATTTAAATCAATAATGAAAAAGAACCCATGACAATTGAAGAAAACCCTAACTCAATTGGGGAATTCTTACTTTGAAATAAAGGAATTTGGGAACTCCATGGATGAAAACTATCATACCTTAAAGCCAAAAGCTTATCTTCAATTGTGAGCATGGAGGCTTTCTTTGAAACCCTAGGTTGAACCCTTTTTCTTTCTTCAAGTTTCTAGAGAGAGAAATATTTTGGAGAGGAGAATTGATCTTCTTTCATGAATTTGGAAGAATGACTTGAATGGGTTTCTTTTGGGGGTCAAAAACACTTATATAGGGGTCTTACTAAAGGGTAAAATGATGTAGTATAGGAGTTCATTAATCAGGAAAAGACCCAACTACCCATGAAATAACTGCCAAACCACCACCAATGGCCTGGTCGACGGACCGTGGACTGACCCACGACCCGTCCTGGTGGACCGTCGACTGGGTTAGAGACCTGATTTTTGGGCCATCAAACCACGGGCCCTAACGAAGGACCGTGGTCTGACCAACGTTCCATTGGTCAGGCCATGGTTCTGGCCTTCTTGGTCTGTTTTGGGGAGCCCATCCACACACCACACCTACGATCTGTGGTGCCATCCACGGGCCGTGGCTGGCCCTCGTGGGTTGGCATCTAAAGCTCACTAAGAGTGTTATTTACCCTATTTCGTATCCGGGGTGTTACAATATCTCCCCCTTGGTATCATTCATTCCCGAATGAGATTCAAGTTAGTACGAAAAGAGTAGGAGAGAAACTAACAACCTAACCTACAATGTCACTTCCTCTAAATGCATGCAACCAAGGAGAAACTATCATCTCCAAGCTAAGACGTTCTCAAAACATCATAAGAAGGGTGAAACTCAATCTAGCAGCCCAATATGCAGGCAATGCACAAATCCGAGGAGGAAACATCAACTCAAAGGTAACAACATAGTCAAATGCTTATATCCAGGAGGAAACTTCACTCCAAGCTAAAATCATGCTCATAACATCATATCAAGTAGTATACATGCAATTCATACTCATATGCACATAAACATGTTGAAATCAATCAAATTGACTCATTTTCTAAAAACTTGAACTTTTACAGAACATGCTTAATAAGGAAATCATGGAAACACATAAGAACACATGACTCCAAAACAAAGAACCAACCATGAGGAACTCATTACTTCAAGCTGGAGTAGGAGTAGAAGGAATGATATTAGGATATCAGGACATCATATCGGCATCGGCATCCCAAGTAGCACCCTCAACTAACTGATTCCTCCACAACACTTTCATGGAAGCTATTTCTTTATTTCTTAACCTCTTGACTTGCCGGTCTATAATCTTAATCGGAACTTCCTCTTAAGAAAGATTCTCCTTAACTCGCAAAACTTCTACGGAAACTACGATGTCGGATCACCAACACATTTCTTCAACATAGAGACATGGAAAACTTGGTGCACCGATGCCAACTCATTTGGCAATTCTAGTTCATAAGCAACTTTACCAACACGTCTCCAAATATGATATGGGCTTACATATCGGGGACTAAGCTTCCCTTTCTTACCAGATGTCATTACACCCTTCATGGGTGAGATTTTCAAGTAAACCCAATCATGAACATCAAACACAAGATCCCTTCTTCTCACATCGGCATATGACTTTTGCCGACTTTGAGCCGTTTCCAACCTTTCTCCTATAAGTTGAACTTTCTCTATGGCCTCATGTACACCTACTTAGGACCTATGAGGGAAACTTCACCTACCTAACACCAACATATAGGAGATCTACACCTCCTACCATAAAGAGCCTCAAATGGAGCCAAATCGATACTCGAGTGATACTTGTTATTATAGGCAAACTCTATCAATGAAAAATGGTCATCCCAATTACCCTTAAAATCAATAACACAAGCCCTTAACATGTATTCCAATGTTTGGATAGAATGCTTCGCTTGCCCATCATTTTGGGGATGAAAGACCGTACTAAGCTTAACTTTAGTGCCAAGACCCTTTTGGAAAGAATTCCAAAACTGAGAAGTGAATTGGATACCACGATCGGAAATAATGGACAAAGGCACTCCATGTAACTTTACCATCTCTCTCAAGTATAACTTGGCATAGTCCTTCGCCGAATAGGAAACTTGGATGGGAAGGAAATGAGCCGATTTTGTCATCCGATCTACCATCACCCAAATTGAATCATGTTGTCTCTGGGTGTGAGGAAAACCAACAATAATGTCCATATTCAAATCTTCCCACTTCTAAGTAGGAATGCTAATGTCTTGGGATAAACCTCCCGGTTTCTGATGCTCAACTTTCACTTGTTGGCAATTTAGACACTTACTCACAAATTCCGCAATATCCTTTTTCGTCCCATTCCACCAATAGACCTCCTGTAAATCACGGTACATCTTGGTGGCTCCCAGGTGAATGGAATATCAAGAACTATGAGCTTCTGACAAGATCTGTTCCCTCAAGTCATCAACAGTTGGAACACATAAATGACCTTGATATCTAAGCACACCATCTCCCCCTTGTGAGAAAACCTCAACAGATTTCTTAAGCACCACTTCTTTCAATTCCACCAAAATTGGATCAAGACCTTTCGTGCCTTTTACATCTGCCACAAAAGACCATTTGGAACCCTTGTGAACCATAACTACACCCTTGGTGAAGTCCACTAACCGAACACCCAATTGGGCGAATCTATGAAAATCTCAAACTAACTCTTTATTTTCTTGCTCAATGTGAGCAACACTTCTCATGGTTAACCGACTAAGAGCATCCGCCACCACATTTGCCTTTCCGAGGTGATAGAGAACACTATGTCATAATCTTTCAATAGCTCAAGCCACCTTCTTTGGTGAAGATTTAGATCCTTCTG
Organism: Solanum tacnaense; assembly: GCA_029582525.1. Lineage (NCBI taxonomy): Eukaryota > Viridiplantae > Streptophyta > Magnoliopsida > Solanales > Solanaceae > Solanum > Solanum tacnaense. The sequence goes on along the minus strand of JAJOOD010024631.1, from coordinate 3,989 downwards.
ATTAAAATAATATTGCAAACTCTTGTGGTTGGTAAACACATCTACATGAACTCCATACAGATAATGCCTCCAAATCTTTAAGGCAAAAACAACCGCCGCTAGTTTAAAGTCATGGGTAGGATAATTATTTTCATGAATCTTAAGTTGCCTGGAGGCATAGGCAATAACTTTCCCATTTTGCATAAGTGCACACCCTAGCCCATTTCTTGAGGCATCACAATAAACAACAAAGACATCGGTCCCTTTCGGTAAAGTCAACACTGAAGTGGAAGTAAGTCTATCTTTCAACTCTTGGAAACTCTTCTCACACTTTTGGACCATATGAACTTAGCCTTCTTTTGCGTCAAAGTCATTAAGGGAGAGGCAATTGAAGAGAATCCCTCAACAAACCTTCTATAGTAATCGGCTAAACCAAAGAAATTTCTAATATCCGAAGGAGTTAGAGGTCTAGGGTAACTCTTGACCGCATCCATCTTCTTAGATCTACCTCAATACCTTTACTTGAAACAATATGGCCAAGGAAAGCCACGAATCTTAACAACAACTTACATTTGCTAAACTTTGCAAAGAGTTGTTGGTCCTTAAGAATTTGCAACATAATCCTCAAATGATCAATATGCTCATTCTCACTTCTTGAATAGATCAATATATATCAATGAACACAATCACAAACATGTCAAGGTATTGTCTAAACACCTTATTCATCAAATCCATAAATGGCATCGGAGCATTAGTCAAATCAAACGACATTACCAAAAACTCATAATGACCATACCAAGTTTGAAAAGTCATCTTCGGAATGTCATCTTCCTTCACCTCAATTAGTGATTCATGATTCCGAGATTTAGACTCATTTAAGGCTTTGTTTTCATACATTTAGTGTCCTCAAATGCCTAATTTATGCTATAAACTGATGTTAAAGCATTGATTTTCAGGTATGTAAGCTAAAGAGCAAGGCAAGGATACTACCAGGCAAAAAGGAGCAAAACAAGTTGAAAAAGTTAAGAAAAGTGATATTGGTGATCGCCAATACCACTCGGCGAACTGTCCAGTAGCTCTTTAGCTCACCCAAAGTTCCAGCGTGTAAACCCTAGGGAGAAAACCAAGCTAGCGATAGAAATGGGTAGTCGGTAAATAGCCGATCCACTCCGCGATGGAAACCTTCATTGCCTAAAGTAACAGAACCCTGAGGACAACTGACCAATGCAAATTGGCGATGGATTGGAGCAAATGACAGATCGCTGACCTGTTCGGCGAAGCCCGACTTATCTCACCTAATGGCTCTTCGGGCAAAAAAAATGGGGAAACTATAAATTGAAATTTGAACTGAAGATTTATTATCATGCTATCATTCAGTAGAGTTTTCTCTTAGTTTTTAAGTTCCATTTTAGGTTTTAAACTTTTTGAGGCTCAAACTTGAAGATTTGCAAGTTGGTCTCTGAATTTCTTCAATTTGGACCATTGTAAAGACTTGGGAACCTTTACACAGATCATGGCTAATGTATTTGATAACCGTTTCTCTATTTTTATGATGTGTATCTAGAACCCCAATTCTTGGGGTGTGATCGTGTGAATATGTGATGAATTAGCTTATTGATATTTATTATTACTGATTTAAATGCTTAATAGAAGTGGGTTTAATTGATAGTTGTGTTTTAAACTAAGAATTGTAGTTGTAAATGCAATTCGAATTTAGAATTTTTGGCTTGCTTGAAAAGGGGTTTTAGAATCAAATCTTTCAATTGATGATTGTAGTTATTGGGTTGATATGGGTTTAGCTCGAAATATTAAATCATAACCTCAATTCTACCTATCTAGCTCTAGATAGTAGATGAATTAAGGTGTGGGCTGTTCTTATTTGCTAAGCGTGTTGATGTTCGAAAGAAATCACTTGAATCGTGATAGTTGTTCGAGAGAAAACTATCTCACTTATAGTCTAGCCTACCCACTGATATTTAGCTACCTATTAGTAGTTTCAATTACCTATATAGTGAAATTTGCCTATAATCGATCACATCCCGAGAATTCCTCTTTATATTGTTATTTCCTTAGTGTTTGATTGTGTTGTAGCTGATAATTGCAAATCAAAACCCCTCATCTGACATCCGTTGTCAGCCCTTTAGATTTGTGTGTATGTTTTCGATAATTTCTATTTCTAAAACTGAATAGACCACATTTGTACTTCATAATTGAGTTTAAACACCTACCGTTCTCTGTAGGTTCGACCCCAACCTTTTGTTGGGTTTTATACTAGTTAATGATCGTTTACACCTAGATGGGTTTTATGCAACAGCGATGATATAAATGTTGTATTTGAGCGTGCTACCGACTTCATGCATGACTACTAAGGTATGATCACGACAAAGACTTTGGATGACCTCAGAGGTTGGATGGTGCCTCTTCTTTCAGACATCACCCCGAGGTGGATTGAGGCCGGAGTGCCGATAGAGAAAAAGGATCTTAATATGGCAGCTAGATATTGGTTTGGGTTTATCAGCAACACCATCATGCCGTCCCAGAACAAGTCTATCCTCTTCCACCCAAAGGTGGCCTATCTTGGGTATATTATTACTAGGAAGAGGCTCAATTTAGGTTTAATTATTGAGCAGGAGATGGCCATGAGGGACAAGCTGCACCAGACGTCTTTCCCATATCCGGTGTTGATCACCATGTTGTGTCAACGTGCCAGAGTTCCACGAGATAAGAAGAGGGATGTCGATATTACACCCACATCTTCTACCGACATCTGGCATATAGAGGTTAAGTACGCGCGGAACGATGCTGACAGGAGGAGAGAAGCTCCGGTGGACATATCCCCAAAGGTTGACATTGATATGATACATGCAGAGACGAGCATGCCTACTCCGACCACTAGGCATCCATGTACTACTAGCTCCACTCCTTCTGATACTCCAGGCACTTCTGCTACGCCTCCTCCCCTTAGATCTGCAGTTGCTACTTCTGCATGCCAACACTCTATCCCAGGCCATGCTCTACAAGATGGGCCATTTAGCCCAGTTTGTGAATGTGCGTGACTCCCGAGTATAGGCCGCTATTACTGGGATGATCAAGAGGGCCATTTCTGTTGCTTAGACACCCCTCCGAGCTAAGATCTATCACGACTCAAGTCTAGACCCCGGATGTGACACGGTGTATAAGACTCCAAAGAGCCGCATACAAGCCTCATAGCATTCATAACATTCGATATATATAAATAGAAAACTTATTTAAATCCAAACAATCAAAAACATCATTTAAAAACACAGTGGAAGTCTATAGTCTCACATGGCCATTTAAACAATGTCTTGAAAACTAAAGTAGGGTCACGACCCATAACAATTGAAAAGTCTAACAACAGTCTTCTACATGAAAGAAAGAAACATCTAAACACTTGTCCTCGATCTATGAGGACATACCACTTAGCCTTGGAGGAATCTCAATCCAAGCCCTTGATCTAGAGTGAAGCAGCTCACTTTCCGGAACCTACACTTGTATTAAAATAAGAGAAATATGGGTTAGCACACAAAAATGTACTAAGTTTGATGACCATGCAAAAATAAGCTTTAAAAGGGACATTTTGGTTGGAAACCATGCATTATGCCACTTTTTAGAAATATCAAGTACATTAGCATAAGAGATATAAAATACAAGTATATCATCATATTAGAACATAATCAACATATAAGACATTTCATTACCTTGAACTTCCACCTCAAGTAACCCCAAGCCATACCATGTGCAACCTATGGATAGCGTCCCATACCACCATCCACACTAGGTACCACATCAAGGCCACCAAAAGTGAAATTACCATTCATCCTTTCCATCTTTACACAATACTCATACTGTAACGACCCTAAAAACGAACTAGTGAAACTAGAGCCTCACATGTGAGTTTGGAGTCGAGAACTTAATGAAATGATTATATTTGAATTTGACCCAAAAAGTTCTTAAAAATGTGTTTCGGAAGTTACCGGAAACTTGTTTAG
>JAJOOD010024630.1:0-21483 GCA_029582525.1 Solanum tacnaense | reverse complement strand
AGGTCCAAGGCAAGAAGGTAAAGGTAAATGGGTTATGTATGTTTATGATGTATTGTGAAGCATATGACTTTGTATTGTTGGTTGTGACTTGTAAGGTGCCTATTATGTTGATGTTCATGAGATTTTATCAAAATGACATGAAAGCATAACTTCCAAACAAATGTCCTTTTTAGTATGTTTTACATATTCTCATACTTAATACCATCTATTGCAACAAATGAATCTTCTGTTGCCATAGATGGAAACCTATTACTACAGATGATCATTTTGTTGCCCCAACACATAGGTGACATGTTCCAACATGTGACAACTCTGTTGGAACAAGTACCAACATAGCACTAAAATGTTGCAACATACGACACATCTTACAACAAATGAAATATATGTTGGACAATTGAACAAGACTATATTTCTAAAATCATATGAACAAAATGGTCACAAAAAGAACAAAAGCAACAAAATATGACTTTTCCCTAAATGTTAACAATACATATATATTTCCTCAAAATTAGGAATTTTTTGGGTTTGTTGATTTTCTTTCAAAAATAATAAATAATAGGTACCATTACACCATTACACCATTATTCAATTTTCACATCTATAGATAGATTTATTGTTCATTAACCCAAGAAAAAAACTTAGTATCAAGAATGTATTGTTCGAAAATTGTTAAATCTTTCAAAAAAATGACTTACCCATTTTAAGTCGAACATGATCTTCAGTTCAGAAAGGGGAGAGAGTCATGGTCGGAGATGAGGAAGAAGATATTGGGGAGAATATTTGTTAATAGTCGGATTTTTGGAATTTCGAAGGAAGAAGAAGAAGAGGAGAAGAGAGAACATTGAGAGAAGAACAACAAGTGAAAATTCTATTTTTTTTAAAATAGTTCGGATAGAATTATAAAAGTTAAAAAAGTAAGTATTTTTTGTATTTTATAAAAGATTAAAAAGTTTTGAAAATGTTAATTTGGTCCCAGAATTTCTTAATTATATTTTAAGTGGATTTGACCATTTCTTGGTCAAAGTGGCACCAAAAACAAACCAAGACTTAATTGACACCTTTCATTTAATTTTCTCCAAAAACCCGAGTCCAACAAATCGCGTGTCCTCTCCTCCTCTCTCTTATCCTCTCGTACAAGAACATTCTCGAATTGTCGAGATGTTGAAATCATATACCTCAATCGTACTTTCTCCACGAAATCAACGGTTCAACTCATGTTTCAGTTCAAATTGGTTCAGGAATTCGAAAAGCATCTTGGTATATTCCTCAAGAGGGTTTGAATTTTAAATTTTAATTCTTATCCAAAATCCATCCAGTTTCGCCCCTATTTTCTCCCTAAATCTCCTCTATAAAAGGCTCCTTTCACCATCGTTCTTGAGGTTGGAAGAAACAGAGAAAAATAGAGATTGAAATAGCTTAGAGGGAATCCATGTTTGAGAGCTTTGAGAGAAAAAATTTCTTCCATGGCCATCTCGAATGTAGTTGGAGTTTGTCAAAGTGCTATCTTGTGGTGGTGGAGTCGCCTCCTCGGTTGGAGTTCAAGTTCGCTGCTCGGAAAGAGGTAAATTTTTCCTTAGTTTTTGTTCTATCTACTCTAGTTATTTTTTTTCCGTCTCTGTTTGTGAGTTCTTAGTTATATTTTAGTCTTTTTCATATTAGAGTTAAGTAAAATGATGATCGATTTTGTTGCAGTATATATTCTGATTTCTATTGTGCTTAATCTTAAATTTTCTCATGTCCATTAATTCAACTCTCTATTTAGTGTAACATCACAAATAAATTTCCTCTTCATTTGCTAAAATCTAGTCATAATCTGTTTTGATATAAGTCTAATTTTCATCTTGTAGTTTCTTTGAAGTTCATCAATGTCTTAAGTCTCGTGTCTACCTTAGTTTCTACTCGTCTACTCGCCTATTCTATTTTTGATTTGTACCACCCTGTTTTTAATTTTTTTGGTATTCCCTCAGTCTAGTTTTTGATTCAAATTTTATCATATGAATCAAGTCCCGCTCCTGCTGTTCATTTGAAGCTTTGCTTCGTTACATCGACCCCATGCGAATATAGTTAACTATTAAATACAAGCCAAGCATGTTTCCATCATTTTGCTCTGTCTAGTTGAATTTGGTAGATGATATGCCCCACTGATTTCCCTAGGTAAATTCAGTTTGTCTAATTATTTCTCTATGCTTTTACTGTTAAGTTGTCATATAGAGATTTTGTATTTACCCAATATGTTTGTTTACTTATCCAGGTATGGTGGCCCTTTATTTGTGAGCTATATACTGCCAACCCCTTTCCCAAAATTCCCTTTACTTTACAGTCTTGTTCCGATATGTTTTGGCCGAAAATATTGCGATTTCTGTGATTGATATGCTAGTCGTAAAGTCTACTGAGCAACACCTCGAATGAGTATTAATTTTCTTCATTGGTGTCATGTATCGTTTAATACTATATTACGCCATTATTCAACACGATTCTGTCTTGCATGTTCCATTAGGAATCACCATTTTAATATCTACATTTTTTGTTAGCATTGTCTTTGGTTCCATTGCTCGTGTTATTTATTGAAAATTCCAGTTTACTGCCCACTCATGTTGATTTCGAGTTCACTGCACGTTAGAGTAATTTCCAGATTCAGTACTCCATTATTGCAACCGAAATTGTTGACAATGGTTTCTAGTTCATTTTCAATGATTTGAAGAGTATATTATATATTTTTCACTCGGTTAGTTTATACAATTTCGAGTAAAAATTTTTTTTCCTATGTTCTTGAATCTGCCATTTCTGTCACTATAATTTTATTTAATTTCTTTTTCTTAAGCTGTTAAATTGTGAATCCATTTAATGCTCGTTATTTTGTGATTGGGTAATCATCATTAAGATATTATCATTGGATACTAATTCTTTTGTTTGTTGTTTTAATTGCATGTGCAATCTGTCCGAGTCTTCAATGACTTCCGCTTCCTCTTTGCATTTTGATGAATTGGGCCATAGAAGGCCCAATCCTTCTTTTATTGATTCACCAGCAGAGAAAATTAAATAGCGGATCCCCATAAGTTAAAATACATATCCCAGAAACAGGAAACATTGCTGATATACAAGAAATATAATGTAATATACAACAATCGTATACACTATATACAGTCAAGAAAATGAGGCCCAAAGCTCCAAAAAAATTCCAGCAGCTTTCTTTTGAATTTGAATGGGTCAAAGCCCATCTAATTTGACAGTTTTTTTGTGTTAGATTTAGGACAGGGATGAAGTGGGCCAAAGGCCAAAAATCAAAATTAGGTCAAAGTGACAGCCCAGACGGACAGACACCAGACTTGGCTTCAAAATCTCTCTTTATAGTATATTTTAATATGTTTTAATTTTTATTTTCTTGTTTGTTCATTAATTAAGGTTATCTTAATTCAAAATTCCCAAAAGATAGGTATTTTTGCATTAGTTAATAACAAACGTTTATTTTAAAATAAATAACTAATTGTTTGCCTTTTCAACTGATCTTTAAATATTTGAAAACTTTCTTTACTTAGTCACAAAAAATGTTCTTTACCCAAAAAATTGTTTAAGTGCCAAAACTCGATCATTTCCTTAATTAACTAAGCATGTTTTTTTTTAGTTAGCCAATTCTTTTAAATTGTCGGATAACCGTGTGTTAGCGGGCATTTCAGGTGCTCTGAAATCCTTTCTGAAATGTTAATGTGAACCACGATACCCCTTTGATAATTTCAATTGATTTTTTGTTCTAAAGATTTTGAAATTTAAGTTTTCTTGATTTCTTCTTAAAAATTAAGTGGCGGATTTTTTTTCTAAATATAAAATAAAAACTTTTAGCCAAAATTGTAGACGCCCTTGTTGAACTAATTTGGTTCTTTATGTACTTTAGGATAAACAAAAGTTTAAGTTGAGGATGCTGATGAGTTGTAGATTTACACTCATTTGAGTCCTTTTTAGTAAACAATTCGAGTCCTCAATACCCAATTATATCCTTTTTTGATGATATTTTAGTGATTTATAGCTATGAAGAAGAAAGAACAAGGTAATGATGAATACTTGAAAGAATGGCAAAAAACATTAAAAAGAGAAGAAATCTACAACCTGGTGATCGCCTAAAAAAAGGGTTAATATCCTAACAGGCTGAACTCGTCGAAATAAACAGTACTTGAGGTCAAAGTGTCAAAGTAAATTGGCAAAGAAGAGTTATTTAGGTGATTCACAGAATTATTAATGGCGAACCCAAATGCATGGCCGAAAGTGACAGACTGGAAAGTAAAAATAAAGGCAAACTTCGGTGCACAAGGTTATATTCGGCGATTTTCCCATCATGAAGCGTGTGTTCCATCGAGTTCTCCCATCTGAGCTCAAATACCTAAAGCTTGAAGCAAATATGAAGTGATTTGAATGACACAAATGTTGATCTACCGAATGAGTTCGGTGAGCTTGACTAATAACGTTGAATGGGGTGCGAAAGAAACTTTTGGGAAAGTATAAATAGATGAGAATAGAGAGAAAATGTATCTATCTTATCTTCTATCTATTTTTACTTTTAAAGATATTGAGGGAGATAACTTTAGAGTATTACTCTCAGTTGTTGTATTGACCCGTAAAACGAATAGGTGAAACTAAAGCCTAACTAGTGTGTGTTTGAGTTGATGTGAAATTTAAGGGTGTAAAGTGTTGTCCCGAGCAATAGTTGAGGGGTTTAGGGGTTAAACATCAAGGAACGACTCCCCAAGGACCACCCTAGGGGTCCTTGAGGAGGACCCTTAGGCTAACCCCCAAGACCCCAAGGAAACTTCAATGTTGCCAAAAATGTGGTGACCTACGGAGGGGGACCACGCCCCATAGGTCCAATCACGATTTGTGGACCTGTTCCATGGGTCAAGTCCCTCAAATTCAAACCCCAGCCATGAACCACTCCGATGCAGAACGGTCCTTGGATGGGGTCCGTGGATCACACATGTAAAATGTGGTTTTGGTTCGACAAAGGGGAGGGTCGTTTGGTAAATTGTTTTTATAATTAGTTAAGTTGAGGGACAGTTATTTTGGGTTAATTATGGTATTTTAAGAGTATTAAAAGTATTAAACTCTATTTTTCAACTCATTATTCAAAATCACAAAATGAAACCCACCTCTCTTCTCAAAAGTTCTCTCTCTAGAAACATCCATTGGAGGTGAAGGATTCAAGCTCTCAAGGTCAAATATTCAAATTTTTCAAGGGATTTTCGTAGAGTTCTTCCATAAAAGGTATGGTGGTCTTCATCCTTGACTTAGTTTCTCTTAAGGAGCCAATTTCAAAAGTGATTACAAGTCTCCAATGTTTCCCCAAAAACCCTAGATTTCAATCTATTCATGGGTTCGATTCTAAACGATTTTTAAAGGCTTCATTGCATTGATTTATGAATGAATTGTGGATTTAAAGATGAATTAAGATGATTTCTTCCTTGAACCCATGTTTTCCCCAAAATTCTTAAGTTGTGATTTGAGGTTGGGAATTGATTGATTATGCCAGTATGTGGAATTGTTGATGTTTGTATGGAATTAGTTATTAAATCATGTCAATTTCCTTATCTATTTCAGTATCCTAGATTTATGGATTGATGTTGGTTCATGGCCTTGAAAGGTAAGTTTATGAAGGATCTATGCATGAATATGATGTGAAGTGTGTATGAGTGATCTCAATGAAAGTATGATGATCATGTTTAGAATGTAATAGTTCTATGATTGAAAGCATAGTCTCAATTAACACTCATGAATGATGATGATGGAATGTGAAGGGTTTGCTTCTATGTATTGTATATCTTGAATTGGTAGGCTTATGCATCCTTTTCTTGTATAGATGAAAGTAATGTGATGATGTATCTTGAATTTGTAGGCTTGTGCATCCTCTTCTTGAATGAATGAAAGTATAGTTGATGTTGTATATTGAGTTGGTAGGATTAGGCACCCTCTCTTGTGTAATGAATGTGTATTGACTTAAATGAATATGAATGGATAGGCCTATGACATTCCTTTCATAAACAATGTAATGTAATGACGACTCTTGATTCGATAGGCCTATGACATTCATTTCCTAATGAGTCAATGTACCATGAATTGATAATCTTATGGCATTCCTTTCATGAGTATGATAATGTAATGAGGAACCATGAATCGATAGGCTTATGCCATTCCTTTCATGAGGACTCTAGAGCTTTCCTAATAATAAACCATGATTGGATAGGCTTATGACATTCCTTTCTTGTGTAATGGTGTAACTTGTGTCGATAGGCCAATGGCATTCCTCTCAAGTATAATGATGTAATGTGAATGAAATACTCTATGGGAATGTAGGCTAAGCATCGAGTGGATATGGCAAGATGGAAACTCTCCGAATGTTAGGCTAGGGTTCCAATGAACATCTTCCTATCCCATAAACTATGTGCCCACATAGGTCCTAGCTAGTGGATCCGCCTAAGCTAAATATTACTGGTCTTACCTTAAGCAAGTAGACCACCTTTTTAGGGTGCGGGGTTTTATGACACTGGATTCCATTTCAAGCTCACATGGTCTATGTCGGTTAAACGCTTATTCCCATAATGTGAGATGTGCATTATGGTTTCTTGAGGAGTTCTATGAAGTGTGGGTGGTAGTATGGTATGCCATCCATGCATTGCACGAGTAGGCTTTGAGAGGGTCATAGTGAGTTCTCTAATTCTTAATGGCTAATGTATGAAAGTGCTCTAAATGAAAATAATGAAGAATGTTGACTCTCATAAGCTTAAATATAATTATGTATGCTATACATGGATTGTATTATGCATACTTCCTTAGTATGACTTATTGTCTATGAATGTGCCTTACATATGGTGACTTCCAAGTAGTACTTAGTGTGGGTAATAGTATGGGATGCTACTAGCATAGTGCACAAGTATGACTTAGGGTTATCTTAGGTGATGGTCCTTATGTGATGATATGACTTATGAAATTCTTTTGTCTTTTATGTATGAGTATTGTGTAAAGATGGAAAGGTTGAATGGTAAGTTCACTTTTGGTGACTTTAATGTGGTACTTTAGTGTGGATGATGGTATGGGACGCTATCCATACATTTACTTGAGGTGAATACTTAATGTGAAGGTAATGTCTTATATGTTGATTATGTCCTAATGTGGATAAATGGCTTGTATGCTGGTTATGTGTGTAAATTATGCCTCTTATGCGTATATTCATGAAGTTTTTTTAAAATGGCATATATCATGACTTTGAAACAGAATGTCCATTATAAGCATGTTTTTGCATGGCTATCATACTTATAACTTAATTGTGCTAACCCATATTTCTTCATATTTTACTACAAGTGTAGGTTCCAGCAAGTGAGTTGCTCTCTCTCTAGTGAAGCTTGGATTTCAGATTCTCCAAGACTAAGTGGTATGTCCTCATATATCGAGGACAAGTACTTGAAATTTCATTGTCTTTCATGTAAAAGACTATTGATAAACTTTTCGATTGTAAGGGGCTGTGACCCTACTTTTGTTTCTGATGTATTTTTAGATGTCCATGTGAGACAATAGACTTCCGCTGTGTTTCAAGTATTTTAAGTGAGTATTTGGATTGTATGGTTTTAAATAAAGTGTTTAATTCCGTACTATTTCTATTATCCAATGCAATGAAATCCTATGAAGCTTGTATGAGACCCCTTCGGGGTTAATTACGTTGTGTCGCATCCGGGGCCTAGACTCGGGTCGTGAAAAACATGGTATCAGAGGAAAAGATTTTGGAAATAATTTTTGGGATTGTTGTTTCACAAGCCACGTCTAGTAGAGTCTTATTCATCGGTGTGAGTCGCGACAAATCTATGAGTGAGAGGCTATAGGAATTTAGGAAGTTACACTTCTTTCATTATTCTTGAAGTCGTGCCTTAGATTTTAGCTCTATAAGTGTCCTTTTCATAATCCTTCTATTATGTTTATAGGATATGAATACAAGAAAGACTACCGCAAGGAGAGTGGAAGAGGAGATAGTGAATGAGGGAGTTCCTCCCAAAGATCCCCAAGGTCCTCAAGGTGATAAAGTTCCTCAAGGGAATGAAGTTCCGGTTGAAGCTCCGGCTATGACCAATGAGGAAGTTAGGTCGGGTCTGTTGATGATGTCTCAAGCCGTAACTACCCAAGCTCAAACCATGACGGCTCAAGCTACTAGAAGTGTTGAGGCTAATGTGAACCCTATGGTGAGTACTATGGCTTCTAGGTTGAGAGACTTTGTGAGGATTAATCCTCCGGTTTTCCTAGGTTCCAAGGTGGAAGAGGATCCCTAAGAGTTTTTGGATTAGGTGTATAAGATAGTCAATGCTATGGCGGTAACTTCTAGGGTAAAAATGGAACTTGCCTCCTACCAATTGAAAGATGTTGCCCAAGTTTGGTCTACTCAATGGAAACACAATAGGCCTATAGGAGTGGGTCCTGTAGAATGGGAGGAGTTTAAGTAAGCTTTCCTTGGAAGGTACTTTCCCCTTGGGAAGAGGGAATGTAATGTGGTGGAGTTTATAAACCTTAGGCAAGGTAGCATTAGTGTTGAGGAGTATTCCTTGAAATTTACCCTATTTTCTAAGTATGTTCTATGTTCAGTGTCCAACCCTAGGGATGAGATGAGTAGATTTGTTACCTGTGTATCCGACCTAGTTTAGGAAGTGTGCCGTACGGCGATGCTCCATGATGACATGAACATTTCTAGGCTTATGGTGTATGTTCTATCTATTGAGGAGTCCAAACTTAAGAAGATGAATAGGGAGTTGAAGAGGTCTAGGTCCAATGAGCAAGGTCAACCTAGCTTCAAGAAAAGAGCTCCAAACCAAGATTCTTCAAGCATTCCTAAGGTTAACCAAGATAAAGGAGGTGGATCTCAATTTTCTAAACCCATTTGTTCCAATTGTGGAAAGAAACATTTTGGGAAGTGCCTAACCGGTACTAGTGGGTGCTATGGGTGTGGAAAAAGTGATCATAAAGTGAGAAATTGCCCTACTCTTTCGTCTAAAGGAAGGGAGGCCAAACAAGCTTCTCTTGGTGGGCCGAATCCCAATGCTCCAAAGAGAAATCGTTTCTATGTGCTTCAAGCTAACAAGGACAAATGAGCTAATCCGGATGAAGGCACCGGTAAGTGATAGTTCCTTATAGTTGTGAATGTCTTGTTGAGGTTCCTACGTTGTTTTTCATGTTAGCCTTAGTTGGGTTTTCTCCTAAGTGGGGGATATTATGTTGAGTAGTAAGGTTGTTGAGAAGTAGATATCCTTATCTTTTTCCTTCTATTCCTATTCAAGCTTGAGACCAAGAGTTCCTTGTAGCTTGTTTCATGTTTTGGAGTCATGTGTGAATATGTGTTTCCATGGTCTCATTATGATATGCATGTTCTTGATGAGTTTATGTTTAAATGAGAAAATGAGTTTTTATGTTATATGTTCCTCATGTTGATGTGCATTTAGTATGAGTTGTCTATATGCTTCATGAGGTGAAATGTTGAACATGCCTAAATGTGCCTTTATGAAGAATTGCACATTGTGCTTACTGATGTTGTGATGAGTATGATATGAGTTGGAGAAGGTAATTCCTCCAATGTAATTAGAAATGTTAAAGTTATGATGCATAATGAGTTTGTAGATGTAGTTCCTACTTTCTTGAGTTGCATTGAGTATGATTGAGATGGAGTTTATGTTTCCTCCTAGTTTTGTGCATTGTTTATAATGTGGCATGAATGATGGGATGCTATTCTTGATTCTTTAATCCCTTAATGTGTTTAAAGTGTCATTCGAGGACGAATGTTCCTAAGTGGGTGATAATGTAACGACCCGTAAAACGAATAGGTGAAACTAGAGCCTAACTAGTGCGTGTTTGAGTTGATGTGAGGTTTGATGGTGTAGACTGTTGTCCTGAGCTATGGTTGAGGGGTTTAGGGGTTAAACGTCAAGGTATGACTTCCCAAGGACTACCTTAGGGAGCCTTGAGAAGGAACCTTAGGCTAACCCCCAAGACCCCAAGGAAACTTGAATGTTGACAAAAATGTGATGACCTACGGAGGGGGACCACAACCCGTAGATCCAACCACAAATCGTGGACCTATTATGTAGGTCAAGTACCTCAAATTCAACCCCCAGCTAGGAATCACACCCATGCAGGACGGTCCGTGGATGGGGTCCTTGGATCACACCTGTAAAAGCTGGTTTTGGTTCGGCTAAGGGAAAGGTGGTTTGGTAATTGTTTTTATAATTATTTAAGTTGAGGGACGGTTATTTTGGGTTAATTATGGTATTTTAAGAGTATTAAAAGTATTAAACTCTATTTTTCAACTCATTATTCAAAGTCACAATATAGAACCCATTTCGCTTCTCAAAAGTTCTCTCTCTACAAACCTCCATTGGAGGTGAAGGATTCAAGCTCTCAAGGTTAAGTCTACAAGTTTTTCAAGGGATTTTCGTGGAGTTCTTACATGAAAGGTGTGGTGGTCTTCATTCTTGACTTAGTTTCTTTCAAATCCTAATCCATCTAGATAGAGGCCCAACCCATTCTTATACAGGTGTTAAAATAAGTGTCAAGGGATGGTTTCCTAAATCAAATCCCTTTATCTTTGTCTTCTTGACTCCTCTTTTTCCTGAAGAAATGCTTCCACCTTGGAGTAACCGTTGCCGCAGCTTCTTCCTTAGTGAGTTGCTTTCTCTCTAGTGAAGCTTCGATTTGAGATTCTCCAAGACTAAGTTGTATGTCCTCATAGATCTATGACAAGTTATTAAAGTTTCATTTTCTTTCATGTAAATGACTATTGTTAGGCTTTTCGATTGTAAAGGGCCGTGACCCTACTTTTGTTTCAGATGTTGATTTTAGATGGCCATGTGAGACAATAGACTTCCGCTGTGTTTCAAGTGTTTTAAATGAGTATTTGGAATGTATGGTTTTAAATAAAGTTTTTATTTCCATACTATTTCGGTCATCGAATGCAATGAAATTCTATGAGGCTTATATGAGACCCCTTCGGAGTCGAGTACGCCATGTCGCATCCGGGGCCTAGACTTGGGTCGTGACAATTGTGGGGTTTAAAAATTTCCCCTTGTAATTGAAAATTGAAAGTTGAATCCAAAGTCGGTGTTGATTATAATTGCTTAATTTCATGGTATCCATTGTTACTTTCATGAGAGGTATAATTTTTGTACTTTTTATGATGGGTGGCTAAATTCCCAACTTCTAGTAGTGTGATTATGAGGGTGGGTGTTGATTTTGATTAGTGGGTCTTTTGTATAGCTCTATTTTATTGTTGTTAAACCATGCAATTAAATTTTTTAGCATGAAATTAATTTAGGAGTTAAGGTGCTCAACATAATCAAATTTTAGATCTTTAATTGGTGCTTGAAAGGACCGATAATTTTGGGTAATTAGCTCAATGTTTGCAATCTAGCTGATTTGTGAATGGGTTGATTTGTGAATTACATAGATGAAACTAAAAGGAGATTCTATAACATAATGCTATGAGATTGAAAGAAGATTAGTGTTATGAAAGGTGGCCCATCTTATCCATGTTTGATTGGGCTTTATTGAGTAGGTAATTGTACCACTAATTAGCATCAATACAAGACCCCACACTCCTAGATGCAATTTAAACCGTCTAAAATCATTTTATTTTAGTCAATGGCTAATAACTAATTTTTGAGTCTCTTGATTAAATGTGGTGGAATAATCCACCCATTTGGTTCTCCCACTATAATGAACTAGTCACATTTTAACTCACTTTTTAAATTCTTATCCTTACACTACTCCTTGTGGGATTTGACTAAGACTCTTAGTTGGGTAATTTAAATGACAATGATCTCTTGTTCTCTTACTTTTTTATGATTATGTGTGCGTTATCAGTATCAGATGGGTTTCCATGAGTCAACAAGATGCCTCGTGGAGTATTGTATGGGTTATAGATGCATGTCGTGGATTAGGTTCAGACGTGGTTTTGGTACTTTGAGGTTCTCAAATTGATAGTATGGGTCGTACAAGAAACTGCACCCCGTAGTGTTTAGCTCGTTGTTGATCTTTAGAAAAAAAGTCTCTAGTGTTGGGTTTATGTCATGCTACTACGGCCTCTGTAAAGAATTATGGACCGTATGTGGCTAGTCGTGGTTAAGGTCCTTGATATTGGAAATTTTCTGGGCCAGTGTTGTATGAAATGATTTGATGGGTCATGGTTTTGTTTACGGTTCGTGGAAGTCAGTTCCTGCTTTAAGATCAGAAAGTGGGATTTTTCAGTTCTTGTTTCACGAAGGACCAGTATAGTCTATAGTCCTTCTTATGGACCATACATGGTGTCTGTAGATGAGCTCCGATAGTTCTTTCTCAATGTTGATTAGGTTTTACCTACTCTTTTAATTACTAAACTACATTGTTTCTAGCCTTTTTTGAGTGTTTATAACCGTTTTTGCACTCAAGTTCTCCCCGTTCACTCTCATTCTCTCAAAATCCCTAAAATCTCTCAAGTATTCTTCTCCAAGAATCTTTCAAGGTGAAGTAGTTTTATTTTAAGCTTCAAGTCTCCTCTTCCATGATTAAGGCTAGGGTTCATCAAGGTATGTTGGTGAATTCATCAATGGGTTCCTCTTCACCCATTAAGTCTAAATGAAACCTCAAATTTTCTTCTATAATTCTTAGCCAAATTTTAGGGATTCATGATTTTGATGTGGGCTCAATTGATTTAAGATTTTTTCACCATGATTGATCTTATGATGCATGATTTGATCTTAACGACATATTTTCAATCCATATGAATCGACACTATATGTATATTTTGATTATAAAATCATGTTTTGATGATATGTATCCATTTTGAATTGAAGAGATTAAAGTTTAAGGATACTTTAGAATAAAGTGTCAACATAATTTCAGGATATTAGGTTGCTTCCGATTGATGTACTCTCATTATGAAAGGATTATCATGTGTTTGATGCTTTCTATCAAGACCCGGGGTTACCCCTAGGTGTAATACGGTGTACTTGACCCCGAAGGGGTCTCATACAAGCACTTAGAAAATTAATAACATAAGAAATAGAATGATGTGGAATTTAAAACTTTATACAATTAATAGTCTTTCATAAAACCAAAAGGGAGTCTAAACTTTATCTCAATGAACCATATAATACGACCGAATACAATCTTAGGGTCACAACCCTTTACAACATAATCTTGAAAATGGAAAGTAAGATAAAGACTAAAAATGAACAATCCGTCCTCAAACCATGAGGACTCACCAAGATTGGGGAGAATCAATCCATGCTTTTGCTCAAATGAAGAAAATACACCCCAATGCCCGAAACCTACACTTATTGAAAACGTAGAAATATGGGTTAGCACACTCTCTTCCTTTAGCCTTAAGCATTGGGCAATTCCTCGTTTGGTGACCACTCTTACCAAAACCATAACAACCATCCATGCCGGCTAGACACCTACAATCGTGCCTCCTTCCACACTTGGTGCAATTAGGCTTAGGAAATGAAGATCCACCACCATTAACTCCTTTAGGCTTAAGGTTAGACACCCTATCTCGGTTGAACATAGAAGGAGCATTGGAGGAACCTTGACCGGAAAACCTTTGTCTAATCCTAGGTCGGCCTTGTCCCTCGGGCCTTGCATTAGAGAAGTTGCCATCACCGGTCCTAGCCCTTTTTACGTCTCTAGTCTTTTCTTTAAGTTCCTCTTTCTCAATTTGTTTGGCATGCACCATGAGACGTGAAATATCCATATCGTGGATAAAAATTGTCGTACGACACTCTTTGACTACCATGTCGGACACGACCATTAGAAACTTACTGATCTTAGCCCTTGAATCTTCCACCATAGTTCGAGTGTACTTGGATAGTTGGGTGAATTTTAAAGTATACTTGTAACGACCCGAGAGCACCCCCTAGCCGTTACATGAGTATTCGACTTCTCGGAGGTCTCATACAAGCCTTAGCATTCATTCATCACATAGATCATAAAAATCACTAAGAATTTAAAACTTTTATTCAATAAAACCATAAGACTTCAAGAGTCATCAACATTTGAAAACATCAATATGCAAGCGGAACTACTAAGTCTCTTTAGCCAATATTAGACAAGAACTTAAAACGTACTAAGGGACACGACCCTTTACAAATGAAATGAAACTTAAGTGTCTCTTACAATGACTAAGAAACATCTAAACATAGTCCTCGAATCTTGAGGACATACCAAAGACTTGGAAGAGTGAAGCAATCTAAGCAACTCCAAAGCACAATCTCCTCCTAATTACCGCAAGCTACACTTGTAGTAAAATAGAAGAAAGGGGTTAGTACAACACACGTACAAAGTATGAGGATATGCAAAACATGCTAACAAGGATATTTGTTTGGAAGTTATGCTTTCATGCCATTTTGATAAAATCTCATGAACATCAATATAATAGGCACCTTACAAGTCACAACCAACAATACAAAGTCATATGCTTCACAATACATCACAAACATACATAACCCATTTACCTTTACCTTCTTGCCTTGGACCTCCACCTTAAGTAACCCTTAAAC
Organism: Solanum tacnaense; assembly: GCA_029582525.1. NCBI lineage: Eukaryota > Viridiplantae > Streptophyta > Magnoliopsida > Solanales > Solanaceae > Solanum > Solanum tacnaense. The sequence continues at coordinate 6,937 of JAJOOD010024630.1, read as the reverse complement.
AATACCTTTGTGCAATGTATGGGAAATGTCCCATACGATCACCCATACTAAGTCACCACCTTAAGGTCACACAAAGTGCACTTACCATGCATACCTCAACCTTTACCAATTAATCACATATGACATACAAGCACATAAGCCGACAAGTCACTTCATGAACTAGAACACTCATCAAATGTTATCCCAAGACTCACCTAACTAGGACATGCTGAGGCAGCCCATATTACCTCTCCATACCACACCCAAGTGATCCTTAGGGCTACCCAAGACAAGCTCCATTCACTTCTCAACATAAATCGTTGATTCAACTTAGTGCATTTAGACAACTTCATTCACTAATGACATAAGATCATCACATACATTCAATTCAACATAAGCAGTTACATTCAATTCATTATGACTCACTTTTACATTAGCATGCTCAAAGACCAACTCTTTCATTAATTAGCCCAATAAGACTGATTCATTCATTATCATTACTAAGACACACCAATATCTCCCTTAAATGTCTACTTGTGCAATGTCTAGATGATGTCCCATTCCACCACCTATCCTAAGTAGTACACCCTTAAGAGAGCCTAGTTCATTCATTCATTAATGTGGGGGAATAGCCTTAACTGACATAGACCATGGAGCTTGACATGGAATCCTTACCGGATGAGCGATCCCACTTGGCTAAGGTAGGGTCATTCTTTTAGCCTTTATGTGGTAGAGACCACTAGCTAGTCCTATGTGGGCACATAGTTAAGGGATAGAAGGATTGCTTGTAAGTACCCACATCTGAACTAACGAAGGGGCACCCATCTTAAGGGTTGCTACTAAATACTCACATCTCAACAAATGAATGGGTATCCACCCATCTTCATATCCTCTCGGTGCTAGACATTACTCCCCATGGAGTTTGGATATTTATTCCATTCATTCATTTAGGGATAAGGATTTCTACTAAGTACTCTCATCTCAACACACAAAGGAGTACCCTTCCTAGCCCAACATTCATTCATTTAGGGATAATGATTGCTACTAAGTACTCTCATCTCAACTCACGAAGGAGTACCCATCCTAAATCAACATTCATTCATTTAGGGATAAGGATTGCTACTAAGTACTCTCATCTCAACTCACGAAGTAGTACCCATCCTAGCCCAACATTAATTCATTTAGGATGAGGATTGCTACTAAGTACTCTCATCTCAACTCATGAAGGAGAACCATCTTAGCCCAACATTCATTCATTTAGGGATAAGGATTGCTACTAAGTACTCTCATGTCAACTCACGAAGGAGTACCCATCCTAGCCCAACATTCATTCATTTAGGAAGCTCTTGGATTCAAATATGAGAAAACCTTTCATCTAGGAACCCCATTCATTAAATGAGTAGTTTATGAGACTATCCTTACAATAGACCCAACTTTCATTTATTAGCATTAACTCCCATTCTTTTCATTCATTCACACATTCTGTCATTCATTCTTCACTAGGTGTGAGAGTAGGTAAACATAGTCTATCCTAACCTCACCTTCATTATAAGTCATTCAAAGAAGACAACAACCAAGCATAACACATAAAGTCTCTACACAAGGTCACCTTTCATGCTCTTAGACCATACAAAAATTCACATCATATCACATTACCTTCATATAATCAACATTACTCAAAACAACAATCATCCAACTTTACCTAGAAGGCCATGATCACAACATGCTTATAAAATCAACACCTCCCCACTTTCAAAGGGATCACACCTCATAATTATAACATCTACAACATATATATATATATATATATATAATACTAGAGTCAATAATCTATTCACAACTTCATCATCATCATAAACCTTAGGTTGCAATTTCCCATTCAAGGCCATTATCCAATATAACACAATTGCCCATCAATTCCTCATAATTCAATATAGAACAATACATAAATAAATAGCCCATAACAATCTACATATTAATATCACATTATTAGCTCATAATCAATAGACCCACTTTAGACCCAAAAATTAGGATTTCAAGATCTGCAAGGATTCATGGAGTTTTTGATCTTAAAACCATCAGTATTAACATAGATCATCTTTTGAAATAATTTCATGCAAGAACCCAAGCTTAGAATTCAAATTTGGGTTTTTAGTGTTTTTGAAAAACATTGAAATCAGTTTGATTTGGCTCTTTGATTGAAAGGAGAATCAAAGATAAAATCCCCATACCTTTGTGATTAATTTCCTTAGGAATTTGAAGGAGAAATCAGTAGGAACCCATCCCCTAGCTTGAAGCTTCATCAAAGTCTTCCATGGAGTTCTAGAGAGAGAATTTATTTGAGAGGAAAGGTTCAGTTTGGATATTGAGGTCTAATTCTAGGTTTTGGGGTTTTAACCAACTTAAAATACCCTAAAATAGGTAGAATAACCGTTTATAATAATTCTCCAAAGTACCCAAACTACCTCTCACATAGTTGGACCTTTTAAACAAGTCAAAGTCAGGTTTTATTTTCGCAGATTTCGTCGGTAAACAAGTCCGCGACGCGGGCGTGTTCCCACAAATTTTTAGAAATTAAATTTCGAGACAGAGGAGTCTGTGGTGTCTCCGCGGTGCGGAACCACTTTTTGGCCGTTGGTTGAGCAGGTCCGCAACGTGGAGCCACTCCCTCCATGAACAACTTCAAGCTACCTTGGTAGCTTGTTTGGCCAAGGGTTGGGGTCCTCCTCGGGAACCCCTAGGTTGGTCCCGGGGAGTTGTACCCGGACGTTTTGACCCTAAAAACATTTATTAAGACACTAGAGTCACCTCCACTGATTTTAGACTCCAAACAACACATAAAAACATGAACAACATACTAGAACACACCAACACATAAAAGACTAGTTTCCGAACGTCTTGGTCGTCCCTTGACGTTTGACTTCCAAACTCTTTAGAACTGACTAAAAAGGCTATTTTTCATTATTTTAACAAGTTATTAATGCATAAAACACATGTGAGGCTCTACTTTATCCTACTTCATTTTAGGGTTGTTACAATATCTTCCACTTGGGAACATTCGTCCTCGAATGACACTTGAAACATTATAGAGTAAAGACTCTAGGACTAGAAGCCCACAACAAGCATGAAATATCATTACTACAGCAGACATCAAGGAGGAAACATCAACTCCACATCAAAGAATTACAACAAGACTTTCATGCAATTCAAGGAAGTAGGAATAACATCTACCACACAATATGCACAAAATTTACCATTTCTTATTTCTTTAGAGGAACTTCCTTCTCCATTGCATATCATGCTCATTACAACATTTATAGGCTCACCATACAATTTCTCTCAATAGCATAATCATGCAACATCAAGATCACACCAAGGCATGCTCAACTAGGCATCTCATGGAGCAATTTAAACAAATCTTCATAAATGCATATAAATCATGAGGGACATAATCATGAAAACTCATTTATTTATTTAAACAAGAATTCAATTAAAATATGCACATCATAAGGAGAATATGGATACTCAATTCACATTAGGCTCCAACATGCAACATGCTACTAATAACTCTTTGTTTCAAGCTTGAATTAGAATAGAAGGAAAATATAAGGATATCAACAACCTTACTACTCAACTCATCATCCCCCACTTAGGGTAAACCCATCTAAGGTTATCATCAAACAACAAAGAAAATTGACTCACCCTCATGTTTTCCCTTATCCTTGTTAGCTTGAAGCATATAGAAACGGTTCCTCTTAGGAGCATTTGGATCCGGGCCATCATGAGCAACTTGATTTGTCTCTTTCCCTTTTATCTTAAGTGTAGGGTAATCTCTCATCTTATGACCCATACTCCCACATCCAAAGCATCCATATGTACCTGCAAGACACTTGCCCAAATGTTGCTTTCCATAAGTAGCACACCTAGGCCTATCAAAAGTAGAACCACTACCATTTCCTCTTTGAGGTTTAGGGTTAGACACCCTATCATTGTTGACCATTGAAGAATCTTGGTCATAGAACCTCTTTTTAGACGGAGATTGGTTTTGTTCATCCGGCCTATCCCACTTCATATCTCTATTCATCTTCCTAAGCTTTGTCTCCTCAAGTTGTTGAGCATAAGCCATAAGCCTAGAGATATCCATATCATGATGGAGCATGGCCGTATGACACTCTTCTTCAACCAAACCGGAAACCCCCATCACAAACTTATTCATTCTAGCCCTAGAATTTCCTACCAAGGTAGGAGCATACTTAAAGAGTTGGGTAAACTTGAGAGAGTATTCCGTCACACTCAGATTCCCTTGACGCATGTTCATGATTTCAACCAAATTTTGCTCCCTCAACTCTAAGGGGAAAAACCTATCAAGAAGGCTGTCTTAAACACTCCCCAATCTATTGGGTCAGCCCCTATAGGTCTCTCATCCCTCCATTGCTCAAACCATACTTGAGCTACATCCTTGAGTTGGTAGGAAGCCAACTCCGCCTTCTCCCTAGGAGTAACTCCCATTGCATCCACAATCTTAAACACCTCATCTGTAATATTTTGTGGGTCCTCATCTACATTAGAACCAAAGAAGGTAGGAGGGTTCATCCATGTGAAATACCTTAACCTTGAGGTCACGATACTCTCAATAGTATTCACCCTAGGCCTCACATTTCTATTTGCTTGAGTAGTCATCGCACGAGCCTGGGAGAGAAAAGCCTCTCTAATCTCCCCATTAATCATATCCGGGGGAACCACCGGAACCACATTCTCTTGCCCACCTAAAGGAGCTTGGCCACCTTCCACTCCTTGAGGAGGAACTCCCCCATCATCTACCTCCTCTTCCGCTCTGCTCCGATTAGCCCTCGTATTCATATCTTATAAACACAAGAGAAGAATTACGAAAAGGACACTTATAGACCAAACTCTACGGCAAGACATCAAGAATAATGAAAGAAAGTGAAACTTATATCGTCCAATAGCCTCTCGCTCATAGATGTCTCGTGACTCACACCGATGAACAAGACTCTACTAGAGTTGGTATTCGAGACTTCGAACCTAAAAGTAATCTTTAAAACCTTATGCTCTCATACCAAGTATGTAACGACCCGAGAGCACCCCCTAGCCATTACATGTGTATTCGACCTCTCAGAGGTCTCATACAAGCCTTAACATTCATTCATCACATAGATCATAAAAATCACTAAGAATTTAAAACTTTTATTCAATAAAACCTTAAGACTTCAAGAGTCATCAACATTTGAAAACATCAATACGCAAGTGGAACTACTAAGTCTCTTTAGCCAATCATAGACAAGAACTTAAAACATACTAAGGGACAAGACCCTTTACAAATGAAATGAAACTTAAGTGTCTATTACAATGACTAAGAAACTTCTAAACATAGTCCTCAAATCTTGAGGACATACCAAAGATTTGGAAGAGTGAAGCAATCCGAGCAACTCCAAAGCACAAACTCCTCCTAATTACCACAAGCTATACTTGTAGTAAAATAGAAGAAAGGGGTTAGTACTATACACGTACTAAGTATAAGGATATGCAAAACATGTTAAAAAGGATATTTGTTTGGAAGTTATGCTTTCAAGCCATTTTGATAAAATCTCAAGAACATCAAAATAATAGGCACCTTACAAGTCACAATCAACAATACAAAAGTCATATGCTTCACAATACATCATAAACATACATAACCCATTTACCTTTACCTTCTTGCCTTGGACCTCCACTTTAAGTAACCCTTAAATAATACCTTTGTGCAATGTATGGGAAATGTCCCATACCATCACCCACACTAAGGCACCACCTTAAGGTCACACAAAGTGCCCTTACCATGCATACCTCAACCTTCACCAATTAATCACATAAGATATATAATCACATAAGCCGACAAGTCACTTCATGAACTAGAACACTCATCAAATGTCATCCTAAGACTCAATTAAGTAAGACATGGTGAGGCAGCCCATACTACTTCTCCATACCATACCCAAGTGATCCTTAAGGCTACACAAGACAAGCTCCATTCACATCGCAACATAAATCGTAGATTCAACTTAGTGCATTTCGACAACTTCATTCACTAATGACATAAGATTATCACATACCTTCAATTTAACATAAGCACTTACATTCAATTCATTATGACTCACTTTCACATTAGCATGCTCAAAGACCAACACTTTCATTAATTAGCCCAATATGAATCATTCATTCATTATCATTACTAAGACACACTAAGATCTCCGTTAAATGTCTACTTGTTCAATGTCTAGATGATGTCCCATTCTACCACCTATCCTAAGTAGTACACCCTTAAGAGACCCTAGTTCATTCATTCATTAATGTGGGGGAAGAGCCTTAACTGACATAGACCATAGAGCTTGACATGGAATCCCGGTAGTAATCCTTACTGGATGAGGGATCCCTAATTGCCTAAGGTAGGGTCATTCTTTTAGCCTCTACGTGGTAGAGACTACTAGCTAGTCCTATGTGGGCACATAGTTAAGGGATAAAAGTATTGCTTCTAAGTACCCACATCTCAACTAACGAAGGGGCACCCATCTTAAGGGTTGCTACTAAATACTCACATCTCAACTAAGGAAGGAGTATCCACCCATCTTCATATCCTCTCGGTGCTAGACATTACTCTCCCACGGAGTTTGGACATTTATTTCATTTATTTATTCAGGGATAAGGGTTGCTACTAAGTACTCTCATCTCAACTCAGGAAGGAGTACCCATCTTAGCCCAACATTCATTCATTTAGGGATAAGGATTGCTACTAAGTACTCTCATCTCAACTCACGACGGAGTACCCTTCCTAGCCCAACATTCATTCATTTAGGGATAAGGATTGCTACTAAGTACTCTCATCTCAACTCACGAAGGAGTACCCATCCTAGCCCAACATTCATTCATTTAGGGATAAGGATTGCTATTAAGTATTCTCATC
>JAJOOD010024629.1:0-38452 GCA_029582525.1 Solanum tacnaense | reverse complement strand
CCTTGCCCAGAAACTCGACTTTTCTCCCTCTTTTCTTCAACTCTAAACCATCCTTACTTCAAAGGATCTAACCCCAAACACTAAGGATCATCATATCCCTCAACATACCATGGATTACAACTCAAAACACAACCCAATCATGTCTCACAACCAACAACAACTTCAACAACACAACTAACAACATCAACAACAACTAACAACTTCAACAACAATTCCAATCTTTCCTCAAATCATAAAATGAACTTGGTGTGTGGGGGAAAGGATAAACCCACAAAAAGAACTCACATACCTTGATAGGGATCACCCCCGACGAAAGTCCACGATGATCTTGTCGGAAACTCCTTGCTTGATCTTCTCTTCCTCTTCTTTTCCTCTTCTTCTCTCCTTCACTCTCAAGCCCTAGCTTTTTACTCTCTTAAAATGGAACAAAAATGATCCACCATCAGCCTAACACAACAATATAACCTCAAAAGAAATGATTTGTGAAAAGACCAAAATGCCCTTAATTTTCCGGACAGATTTCCCTGCCAACTGCCCAACTTCTAAAGGGCATAACTCGCTCATATGAACTCGGAATTGAGCAAACTCGGTGGCGTTGGAAAGATCATTCCACAAGATTCACAACCATAACTGGAAATACTCCTAACTCATCCTGATCTGGAAGTTATGACTGCTCAAAGTTGGCCAAAAACTCACCTTTTCCATACTTAGCCAAAATTTCCAGATTTTCAATTTCATTCCAAAAATGACTATTTTCGATTTTTAAGCCTCTTCATAGATATTTCAAATTACCGGATGTTACACATGTAATACATTAACATTGCGTATAAATATAACATAACACATTAAACCCCAAAACCCGGTGTCACGTATACAAACCTCTAATGTATTACAATAGATTTCAAAAGAACTATAAGTCTAAATGCCTTTTTTAGAACAAACAAGAACATTATAAAATAGTATAGGTGTCCGCCGATATGACAAGTAACTACCTCACAAACTTTTCACAATTAGCCTTAGACATAGAAGAAAAGAAGGAGTGATAATGACGACTCGGGATCGTAACCTACATAAGTGTACAAGTAAGAGAATGAGTACCAAATAACAACAATACTCAACAGGCAAACCTAACAACCCTAAGTAAAGCAATAATGCACACAAGTACTCAAACCACACTATCCAAACCTCAACAACTTCTACATGCAATAGTCAATCAACCAACCTAGAAATTCTCTTTCAAATACAACAGAGTACCTATAGAACATCAAACCTTGCAACACAAACATATATAGTCAAAGAACCAAAATCTTTCACAATTCAATAACCATAATAAAATATCATCAGTTACAATTGATAAGAATCAAGTAAAGTGTAATGCAATGGAACGCAATGTCATATAGAGTGATGCATGTTTGTCCTAATGAAACACCAGCTGCAACTCAGTTCAGAACCTATGGGGGCAATATCAGTCCATGCATCCTCTATAAAACGTGTGGCACATCCCTTCATAATATAACTTACCACAGAGTGTATGGTCCAACCTGTCTTTATAGCACTTGCCATAGAGCATGTTGTCCAACCCTTAATAATAAAATATATCGCATAAGGTACTATCACACATTATTGATGTACCACAAATTTGTTGTACTTTTGATGCTTTAAACTTGGAGTTTTGCATGCGTCTTAAGTATTTGTTAGTAGATGTGATATTGTTTTCCTTGGTTTTTGTTTCCAGGAAATAGGTTTTTGAGAAGTTTGTACTGAAATGTTAAAGCACCAGTAATTTTTGGTGATTGACAATTCTAGCTACAAACCGTAGTTACTTCTACGAGTCATAGGTTGGAATCATAGTTTGAAATACTAATATCTAGAGCTAAGTGTGAAACAGTAATCTATTGATGAGCAATAGTAACTTCTACGAGCCATACATAAGAGTCATAGAAATATTTAAAGATGTTGAGCTCCAATACTTGAATGACGGTTAGCCAGGATGGGCCATACAAATATGTACGAGCCATAGATCATGCCCGTAGAAATTTCTCTCAACATGAAAGACTAACTGTTGACTGACTGATGGAAGGTAGCTACGAACAGTAGGAACTCCTACGAGTCATAGGTACCAAACGTAGAAACGAGTTCCCAAGAAAAATTTCCTTAGATTTCCTTTTCCAACCGTGTGTAGGATTTGATGTGTATAAACAATACTTGTAATTTTTATTTTTTGGGTTTTTAGATGTTTTGAGACTTTTCTTTTTGGCTTTGAGAATTATTTTGCAAACATTTCAAGCATTTAATTCATAGAGTGTTGATTTATAAAATTTTCTTTTGTTCATCAATTCAAGATTCCGGATTTCATCTACCCGAATTGTAAGTTCATGATTTAATCTATTAACCATATTATGAATTGTGATCTCCAAAGCATGAGTAGCCAAATCCACAACTAGGATTATGGGAACCATGCGTAATTAGCAAAGCAAACCTAATAATTATGTAATCCTTAAATAATGTTTATGCATGTATTGTTTATCTCTTTGTTTTGTATGCCTTTTAATGGTACTTAATGTTAAAACTAACCTTATTCCTACTTGCCCGACCAAGGAAGTAATGAATGGGAAAAGAGATTAAATAACATTGATTTAGCGTTGATAATCCCCTATCTAATAGCCTAACCCAAATATGTGAGGGCTAATCTGGGGTCAAGGATAAGGGTCATTAAAACATACACCCATAGACCGACCAAGTTGTGTAGTGAAATTCCCTACTTTGAAGACCAATCACTTAGGAGATACCTAACTTACTGACTTTGCATGTCACACACTAGGAAAGAGTTACTATTAGAAAGATTTATTGTGTTATGACCTTTTGGGGAACACATACACCCTAGTTTCATCTCAATTTGATCTTACAAACTACCAATCTTGTTATTTGGTTACTTGTTACTTAAATTCAATCATCATTATTTTTTGTTACAAAACCCCTCTATTTTGCAAAAATAATTTGATTAAAAGTACAATCAACAATAAATTGGCCTAAGTCTAGACCATATTCCTTGTGGGATCGACCCTAACCTCTGGTAGGTTAGTCCTAGGAAGACCAATCCTTGCTACTGGGCGTGCTTTATTGAATATCGAAAGAGGGTAGATAGAGTTTAGATTGAACAATGAAGAGGTAACATTTAATATTTGTAAATCAATGAAGCATCAAAGTGACCTTAAATCGGTATCGACTGTGAATTACACTATTGAGGAGAAAATAGAGGTATCAATTGAGGAGACATCACGTGTTGAAACACTAGCTGCTATGATCATGAATTTTGATGGACAGAGCATTAGTGAGTATAATGAGTTAGTTGTTGCACTCGATGATGTGGATTTCCGTTATCGGCCAACAAAGAAGATGGATTTGAATCTCAAGAATCGATAAACACGGCCTGTAAAACCATCTATTGATGAGCCTCCAAAATTGGAGCTAAAGGCTCTCCCATCTCATTTCCGCTATGTGATGTTGGGACAAAATAGTACTTTGTCAGTCATTGTTATTGCTGATTTGAACAAAAGGCAAGTAGAGGTGTTGATATCGCTGTTAAAAGGGTTCAAAAGGGAAATAGGATGGTCTATTGCTGACATTATTTGTATTCCACCAGGTATATGTTCTCACAAAATTCAACTCATGCCGATAGCAAACTAAGTATTGAGCACCAAAGAATGTTGAATCTGCCAATGCAAGAAGTCTTGAAGAAGCAGATTATCAAGTGCTTAGATATAGGTGTAGTGTATCCAATCACTGAGAGTATTGGGTGTGTTCAGTTCAATCTATGCCAAAGAAGTGAGGAATCACTGTAGTTCCCAACAAAAATAATGAGCTTATCCTAATGAGGCATGTCATTGGTTGGAGGTTTATATGGATTACTGCAAGTTGAATGCATAGACCAAGAAAAATCACTTACGAATGCAGTTCATGGACCAAATGTTAGATCGCCTTGCTGGAAAAAAATTGTACTATTTTCTAGATGGGTATTCGGGCTACAATCAAATATCTATAGCTTCGGAGGACCAAGAAAAGACTACTTTCACTTTTCCTTATGGGACATTTGTTTTCAAGAGCAATTCGGCTTGTGTAATGCATAGTGACTTTTCAATGTTGCATGATGTCTATATTTTTTAATATTGTAGAAGACACTATTGAGGTATTTATGACTGATTTTCTGTGGTTGGTGACTCGTTTGATGATTTTTAAACACATTTCATTGAAATGTTGAAACACTTTGAAGAATGCAATCTTGTAATAAATTGGGAGAAGTGTCACTTTATGGTGAAAGAAGGAATAGTTCTGAGCCACTGGATTTTTGCAAGGCATCGAGGTTGATAAAGGAAAGGTAAAGGTGATTGAAAAGTTTCCACCTCCCATTTCTATTAAAGGTGTTAGAAGTTTTCTAGGTCATGTTGTATCTATAGGAGGTTTATCAAAGGTTTCTCCAAAATTGCACACCTTTTGTGCAAGCTGCTCGAAAAGCAGATTGACTTTGAGTTTTATGATGCTTGTCCCAAAGAATTTGAGGGTTTTATAGAGAAGTTGACTTCTGTATTGATCATTATTTCACCGGATTTGGTACAACCATTTGTACTTATTTATGATGCGTGTGGGCTGGCACTTGGCATAATATTGGGGAAAAGGCGAGAGAAGATTCTTCATCCCCTATACTATGCAAGCAAATCCCTGAATGTTGGTCAAAAGAATTATACTGTCATTGAACAAGAACTACTTGTTGTAGTCTTCGCGTTTGAAAAGTTTAGATCTAATTTGGTCGGCACTAAAGTCAGTGCAAACAGATCATTCTATATAGAGGTATCTTATGGCAAAGAAGGATGCAAAACCAAGACTGATTTGATGGTTGCTATTGTTGCAAGAATTTGATTCTGAGGTAAGAGATAGAAAGGGAACGAAAAATCAAGTTGCTAATCAGTTTTCCAGAGTAGATGAAGAGTCAATGTTGAAGTTAGCTAATGGATATGAAATAGATCATATGTTCCTAGATAAACAAGCTTTGGCTTCTTCTTTTGATCATATCCATTGGTTCACAGATTTTACTAATTATTTGGCGAGTGATGTGGTGCCTTCGGATTTATCATTTCATCAAAGAAGTAAATTCATGTTTGATGTGAGAAATTTTTTGTGGGAAGAGCCTTATTTTTCTCATGTTTGCGTTCATGAGATTATTGGTCGTTGTATGTATGAGGTACAGATAATGAGTATATTGGAAGCTTGCTATTTGTGTCCTTTTGGTGGCCATCATAGTGGTATCTGGATTGCTCATCTTGTAGTGTGGGTATTATTGGCCTACTATCCACCAAGATGATCATGATTTCGCCAAGTGTTGTGATCGTTGTCAAAGAGAAAGAGGTATTTCAAGGAAGCACCATTGACTCCTATTCTGCTGATTGAACTGTTTGATGGTTGGGCCTTTGACTTTATGGGTCCATTTGTGAGTTTGAATGGGATGAAGTACATACTTTTAGCGGTTGAATATGTATCAAATGGGTCGAACATGTCACGTTGTCAAACAATGAAGGAAAAAGTATCACCACATTCCTAAAATAGAATATCTTCTCCGGATTTGGTACACCAAGGGCGATTATCATCTATGGAGGTTCTCACTTTTGTAATAACTTTTTCAAGGCGTTTATGAGAAGTATGGCTTTTGACATGGTGTAGCAAGTCATTTTCATCTGCAATGTAGTTGGAAAGTTGAAGAGTCAAATAGAGAAATTAAGCAAATCCTTATAAAGACTGTAATGCAAATATAGCTAATTTGTCAAGAAAGCTTGATGATGCTCTATGGGACTATCGAGCTGCATTCAGGACTCCCATAGGTATGTCTCCCTACCAACTTGTGTTTGGAAAGTCTTGTCACTTTCTAGTATTCGAGCACAAAGCGTTGTGGGAACTCAAGAAATTGAATCTAGATTGGGATGTCGCATCAAGTCAAATGTGGAATGAGTTGAATGAGCTTGATGAGTTTCACCTAAAAGAATATGAAATTTCAGCCTTGTGTAAGGAAAAGATTAAAAATTGCCATGATTGGAAGGTCCAAAAGAGTGAATTTACTCTCGATGATTTGGTACTTCTATTCAATTCAAGGTTGTGTCTTTTTCTTGGCAAGCTCAAATCAAAGTGGATGGGTCTATTTACAGTTGTACAAGTGCTCTCACACAGAACAGTTGAACATGAGAATGAGGAAAGAACAAGATTCAAGATAAATTGTCAAAGGATCAAAATCAACTTGGGTCAACTAGAAAAGGTCAAAAAGGTGATTGAATAATAAGATCGTGACGAAGTTTGAATAGTCAAGGGGTTTGCATCACGCCACAACGTTAAATCTAGCGCTACTTGGGCGGCGACCCAAGATGGGTTTGCGTCATGCCACGCCGTTAAATCAAGCACTACTTGGAGGGCAACCCAAGATGTAGTCTAGCTAATTTAACAGTAATCTAGTAATTTTATGTTTGAAAGTTTTCTAATTATTTTTATGTTTTTAAGTTTGAGTTTTGGCTAGATTAGGTTAGTCTAAGGCCCGTGTCCAAAAAGAGTCAAGAAAATGTAAAAGGAAGTCCTAATGTTTGCTAAATGTTCACGAAAAAAAGAAAAATCTTGAAAATTTTAAAGTGCAGAAGTAACAACGATTTGGACCTACGAGTCGTAGGGCAACCTACGGACCGTAGGTTTGATCCTTAGAATCTTGGTGTCAAGTTAGTCTGAAAGGACTGGTTCTACGGTTCCCATCTATGAGTTATCATTCATTCAATGAACCGTAAATAATATTCGTAGAATTCAATGTCGAAATACAGTTGCAAGTTTAATTTACGGGTGCACAGTACGTACCGTATAAACTTTGACGGCCCATATAAACTTTGATGGCATGTAGTTTGCACTCGTGACCCACGTATGTTTCTTGAATTTTTTCTAAGTGTTGAGTAGAACGCCAAAATCCATCTGCGACTCATAGGATTGACTACGGACCGTAGACGGGGTTTCGTAAGACCTGACTAATTAATTTTAATGACCCGACCCACAACCCATTCTAAATAAACTCCCCAAATTAAAAATAATCCCTCATTTCCTCCTTCCAAACCATTACACATCTCTAAAATTGTTGTACCCCTCCATTTTCCCACCCTTTCACATATAAATCACACCTCTTTCAAATTCCTATTCCCACTATTTCTTCTTTCTTCTATTTTTCACAAATCTTCACTCCTCCAAAAGCAAGGCACTTTCGGGTTCGGGAAATTATCAAGTTGGTCATATAATTGTAGGCATCTAAAGTTTGGAGATACACTCACAGAACTTGGAAATTAATCCAAAGGTATGACATTTACCTTAACTAGACTAAATTAGTTGAATTTGAAGTTGTTTCTTGACCTAGGGTATGCGATACTTGTTTTGTAAGCCTAAATTGATTATAGTATACCCTTGGAATTAAAGTAGATGTGAGTGTTGTCAATTGTGTGTAAATATGTGAACAAATTACTCCAAATTGTGTTCTTGACTAAGGGTTCATGATTTTTGCTCCTTGTTTTTGTAATTAAATGATAAGTGTAAACCATAAGGATGACGGAATTACATGAAATTATGTTAAGATGCATAATCAGACAAGGATAGGATGGGTTGTTGTTGAAAATGTGTATTGCATGAAAGTTGGTCCTAAAAACTGCTAATGTTTTGGTTGATGACTTCTATCTATTGAACATAAGAATTCTTAAGGATCGTAGGTCAAGCCCCATCATCCTGAAACACAAAAAATAACCTTAGTAAGGAATGACTGTTCGACTTACGGTCCGTATAAACTTTGATGAACTGTACTGGTGAACTATCATTCCAACTTTGGAAACTAATAAAAACTTGACTTCCTTTCCTACGGTTGGGTTCTATGGTCCATATAAGCTTCTACGATCTGTAAGAATCAACCGTAGGTCCAAAAAATAGTACCGTTATAAACTTTTTTACGTTTACTTTTAGATTCATAGTTTAATTTTCTTCATTCTTGTTTGGCTTTGAATATTTTGGGTACTAACAAGTCTTCCCCAGGTACAATACCGCCAAAGAAACAAACCATGTAACAAAGAAAAGGGAGGTCTAAGTCCACTACTGCTTTGATCAAGTTTCAACTACAGGATGAGCCCACTGATGCAGAGTTGAGCGTGTATAAGTTCAACCGGGCAATGATAATGACTCGCCAAAGGCAAACCGGACTACTCACCAACAAGTAAGACAACTCAAATAGTCTCGGTGTTGTGGGCATTGAACTACACCAGCGATGAAAATACTTCCTAGTCTGAGAAAGGAGCACATAGTACAAGAGAAGGTAGTAGGGAGTTACAACATTACACACAGTCAGAGTTAGGTTCCAGCTCAGACTCAGTTGCAGGATCAACTTCTGAGGCATTTGAGTTCAGAGAAGCACATGATCCTCCTTCCACCAAGCTAGTTAAGCCGATGTCGATTGCCAATAAGCCAAACTGATAGTGCATAAGGGGAACACTTCAAATCTACATAGATGCTATGCAGCACAATGTGCAGTTAAAGCATGCTCGACCCATTACTGGGGAGCGAAGGGTTCTCATTGGCAGCCTACAGAATGTACCAATCATACATGAGTTGTTTTAGAGGCGTAGGTCTGAGTGGATGGTGGAGGAATCGAAAAAGTATAGTCCGTTTATGGTTAGACAGTTTTATACCTCCTGTGCAGCCACGGTAAATAATGCCTTGCCTCTGAGGACCAAGGAGTTAGCTCAACCTCTACTTTTGATTGATCTAGTGTGGGGTATCTCCGTAGACTTATTTGAGGTCACAGTCCGATTTTATTTACGAACCATCTCATATACAGTCAATTAACACAGCTAAGTTTGACTACCATATGGGGCTAGTCTAGAATAGAGCGGCTATGAGTGATATTGAACAGCGAGAGAACTTACTTCGATGTGTAGCTGGTACATTGTTGAAGTGGGGTTGGAGCAGAGAGGGTCCAGTACATTACACTTTCCATTAAGAAGGAAACATTCAATTTTTCTGCAAAATTTTAGTGGTCGATTGCCGAGCCAAATTGTCCCCACGATGGCAGACAACTAGTTGACATTGGATCGGGCTGTCATGATTGCATGATTGATGGTCGGCATGCGATTGATATTGCCCGTATTCTGATTTTTGAAACACATGAGAGGGAATTTCGGGAGAAGAGCACACTACCATTCCCTTGCTTTATAATTCGCCTAGTTAGAGAGGCTACTGTTCCAATTCTAGACATTGATCGGCTGGTGGAGGTGAATAAGACCGTTAATGTTGGTCTAATTTGGGTTGAGGCAAACCCAACAGCACCATGTCAGGGTATTCAAATTGACATGCCACCTATAGGCGAGATACTCACACCCGGGAAGCCCGAAGAGGGCACTATTCCAGCCTATAGCCTGACTCCAGAAGTAGGAGACACAAATTATGACCCTTTTGCAACATATTAGACCTTCGATGAGAAAGATCGTAGAGGATTCGGAGGTGAGGACAGAGAAGGTTGTTGAGGATAGGATTCAGGAAGTGCATCACAGTATTAATGCCTTTGAGCTTTAGATTCTAAATTTAGATAGACCCCCAACATGAGCCAACTATAGATCTCTCCGTCTTCTTATTTTCTTAGTGATGAGTGGTATATTTTCACTCATTTGAGTCTATTTAGCTCAATAATTAGTGTCCTCAATACCTAAGTTTGTCCTATTCTGATAAGATGTTGATGATTTGCATCTATGAAGGCAATTGGACAAGGTAATGATTTACTTTTGAAAGAATGGCCAAAAATGCAAAAGGTGTAAAATATACATTGTTGATCACCTCACAAGAAGGGAAGATCGCTGATTGAGCACGACCTCATCCAAAATAACAATACAAAGCACCTTTGTCTATCGAATCAGGTCGGTGGACTCCAGTAGAGAAGGCGATAACCTTCTTAGTGAGCTAAGACAAGCCCGCTGAACATGAAGTGTTCAGCCCAGTGCCTAATTTTTACAGCTAACCCTACATATACAACAAATACACGTTCCCCTATCATAACAATCAACCCATATGCTTATCTACCCTTGGTATACAGACTTTCCCAAATATTTCTAAGTATTGTACGAATTAATGATTTTCCCTTAAGAAAATAGTCACTATGTCTATCATTGGGCAAAATCATGCAATCGGGTCAACAACGGGCTAATCAAACTTCACCCACATCAAAATTGGACTCAGACCCAACATATTTATCAATTTATTTTCAAATTTCAACCAACATAATCAAGATTTGCATTAGGGTACAATTCAAATTGAACAATATGATTCTACCCATCAAAATCTATCAAGCAATAACACTTAATAGCTTCAAGCCCACACCCAATATGCAATTTAAAGCTCAAAATTCAAAAATAAACCTTAGTAGGAGCACAACTTGAGAAAATCAAGGAAATGGAGTTGGGTGACAGGAAATCCAAGCAAATGAACTCTTCAAACTTTCAAAAACACACATTAAAGGCTCACAAATCACTCAAAAGAAGAAATGTCAGAGAAAGGAGAGAACCAGACTTAAAGATATCAAAGGGTTTGATTTTTGAATCTGAAAAGACCCTTGGCCTTTTTATGTTTGGAGCAGTTCACGACTAACGTCACTGAACGTATTTGGTGAATCACCAATTGAAACTTAAGATTGACGAACATACCTGAACAAATACCAAACCTGAAAGCTAATTCGGCAGACCCGATAGAGTCCGCATGATGCAGTTCGGTGGTTCGCCTTTTGGAGGTCTGATCAACGATTTTAACAGTACATTTATTCACATGTTTAAGCTTAGAAGAAGGACACGAATGAGTTTACATAATTCCTTCAGTGTATTCCATTTGTGTCTTGGCATTGCCTCTACTTCCCTTTTAAACCTTTCAACTTCCTGTAAACCTTCACTCACAACACACGTTATTCGAAAGAAATAAAAACAAAAGTAAAGGCTAGGGTTGCCTCCCAAGAAGCACTATATTTAACATCGTTGCATGACATAGTTCTCAATCTCAATAATTTTTTGGGGGGTTTGGGAATAGTGTCACTATGCAATGTTTCATTTTGCCTTTGATTGAGATGAGTGTTGATTTGGCCCTATTGGGTCTCTTGCTACTTGATAGAAACTAAGTGAGAAGTCATTTTAAAAGTCCTTCAACACTTTTTCAGACCCTTCAACCTTGTTGTAGATCCTTGCAAGCTTTTCTTTAGTCTGACTTCCTTCTGGACCAGCTAGTTCTTTTTGGAATAGATGATCATGGGGAGGCACGTACCTATCTTTTTACATCATACTATTTCCCCAAATTCCACCCCACCAGTCTTTCAATCCACCATCTTTATCATTGTTCCAACCTTGGTTCTAACCTTGTCATTGATAATTGGTATGAGAATCCCTCATTTGATTTCCTAAGTATTGAATATCCTTATTGCATAATCCCTTAAATTTGGCATCATCCAGGCACTACCCACTATTGATTCCAACAATATTTACCGACTTGATTCCACCTCCCATGACATGTTTAGATAACCATTGGAGCTGGGTCATTATTTTGGCCATGTTTTCATCTTTCATGGTCCTTATTGACTTGTTTTTTTTTTGCATAAAATGAATTGTAGAGTAGGCACTTGTCCTCTCTAGTATTCCATGCTCGGTTAACCTTAGGCATATCATCTAGCAACAAAGAAGCTACATCATACAATTATGTCGTTAATCCACCTTTGAGTAACTAATAAGCCACATCTTTATTGACTGAATCAAGTATGCAATAGAAGTATTGCAGCAACAAATATTCCAGAACACCATGCGTTTGACAAAGAAAAAGTAGCTTCTTGAACCTCAGACACGTCTCATGTAGAGGTTCACCTCCAATACGCTTGAAATTTTAGATATGGGTTCGAAGTCTAACCATCTTCTAGGGTGAAAAGAATCTCTTGAAAAAAGCATCATTTAGTTTTTCCATGAAGTGATAGAATCATTTGTCAATTTTACCAACCATCTTCTAGCCTCTCCCATTAAAGAGAACGGGAATAAACTCAACCTTACAAATTCTTGAGAGATATTCTTGAACACAAAGGGTCCACATACCTCCATGAAATTCCTAAGGTGTTCGTGAGGATCCTCATGAGCTAGGACCCCAGAACTTCCTTTCATCCAAAGCAATTATATCATTGTTCCCGTTATGTGAAACACAACCCTCCCGGTTGTGGGAGGTATCTAGATTGCTCCCGTTGTTTGAATTACATTCATATGCATATCATTCAAATAACCAATGTTGTTGTATTGACCAAAGGGACTATCATTGTCACTTCAATGTTCACTCATTATAGAAACATGCAAATAAACCAACAACAACACCGAACAAAAATCTACTACAACTACACAAAATTAAAATCTTATTTCTCAATTAGAATTCTCAACCGCCACTTTCCGGCAGCGGCACCATTTTTTATAATGCTCAAAATTCCACCTTAAAACTAACTAAAAGGGACAACGGTCATAGTCAATAAAAATACCTAACAAAGAGTCTGGGTCAAATCCCATAGAGAATGGTATATCGTGGAGAATTCTTATCAATAAATTTGGTTTAAGATATCTCATTTATAATAGTAAGAACAAGTGGGTGGATAATTCCACCAATTTAATAAAAATCTTTTGTTATCAATTATCACAATTAAACTAAGAATTCAAGAGTTAACAAGCAATCTAGGGGTGTTGGGATTAGAAATTGATGTCACATAGGGGTGATTGTGCTACTCTATAGTGAGAAACATTCATGAAAAGGATAAGTCATCTTCATTGATTCTAATCATCTTTTGATCTCCAAGCATCTATAAATAGAATATCTTTTTGGTCTCATCTAATTGCCAATCTATACATCCCAATACCTTACTCTATTCTCTCT
The DNA here is from genome assembly GCA_029582525.1 of Solanum tacnaense. Taxonomy (NCBI): domain Eukaryota; kingdom Viridiplantae; phylum Streptophyta; class Magnoliopsida; order Solanales; family Solanaceae; genus Solanum; species Solanum tacnaense. The sequence goes on along the minus strand of JAJOOD010024629.1, from coordinate 25,480 downwards.
TTCGAAGATAGGGCAAATAGATCTGACCCATAACCTTTATTTTCAAGAAAGTTACAAACATCAAACCTAAATTGCTAGTATCAGCCTAATTACCTACTCCAATCAATCTCTTTTGAGCATCGACTGAAGATTGGAAGTAGGAATTACGTTTGCAACCTTAATCCATAAATTAAACCCATTCTAATTAGACCAAATTCATGTATGAAGGGCAGCAAAACAGAGCATAGAACAATACCTACTACATTAAATCAACACCAACGACATAATTGCATCCCTAAATCTGGGAGTTTTAGCCACCCATCACAAAAAATAAAGAGATTATACCTTCCATGAAAGAAGTCATGGGTAACATGAAATTAAGAAATTACAAGTAAAATCACGTTGGATTCAACTTCAATTTTTCAATTTCAAGCACAAAGTTGTAAGACCCCAAAAGCTAGAAAGTGTTCTTCACAAAAGTAAAGTGTTCTCTCTTTATACTCTATTTTTCAGAACTTTCATACACACTTTGATATGATATGATTTTTAATTTATTTCTCCTTTGGGCTATTTATTATTTCCGAAAATTAGGCCCAAAATCCAATAGGTGACATTAGTCAGCTCGTTCATCGAACCGTCTCTTGCTCCTTAGCTTACCTTTTTATGCTCTAGGCTTTAGGTGTTTGAACCTCAATTGGTGAACTCGCTTGAGTCGTCCTTTCACATCACCGAATCACTGACTACTAACTTGGTTAGCCTTTTGAGCAGTCATTCTTAACTTTTCATACTGTTATTTTTGGCAGACTTGTCTTAGCCCATTTAAACTGACTTGATGATTCACCAAGTTGGAATTGAATATGCTTTTTGTGCCTCAATCCTAAGATATTTGCTATTGTCTGATTCAACAAGCTCACCGAAGCTCGTCGATCCTATTTGGCGATCCGATTTCCTGATAGATGAGCCTTAGGAATGTTTTTGAAGTTTGATTCAATGTTCATTTGATTTCAACTAACCTTCAATAATCCTATGTTTGAATGTATGCTTTGCAGGAAATGACACGAATATTGGGAAGGCAAGTGGTTACATCATTATCAGATAAAGACTCTCCTTTTTTTCCTTCTTGAAAGAGACTAGGCCTACCCATTAACTAACCTTCAGAGGATCCCTATCGTCAGTAATCCACCACCCCAAAAGCATCCACCCAAGAAATGGTACAACCGAAAAATGGGGTGGTGAGGAAAAGGAATGAGATTAGGTCCAAATTGGTGCATCCCTCCTAAGTAAAAGCACTTGTTTCTAGAGTTCTCTCAGTTATCGTTCCAAGAGGCCTCAATAGGCTCAAAGCTGCTGGAAAAAAGACCATTTTAGAGGAGATATATCTCTATATATGGAATCATCAGCGACTACCCAACTATATGAGACACCATTTAGTTTCACATGTTTGATGGATTCGCACAGCTAAGAAACCCCTACATTCCTTCATGGGTGCATGAGTTCTACATTTCATATGCCCAGGCCCTACCAAAGAAGTGGAAGGGGACAGTTCGAAAGCCACTTGAAGAAGTGGAGATGCGTGGCAAGAAAGTACGATGCAATACTAGAGCTATTAACACTGCTTTGAGAATGCCAAAAATTGAGTCACATTTATACTCATTCTAGATACGTGATGACTTGAAATCCTTAAAAGGGTGGCTAGACCCCCTGATTTCTGATTCTTCTCCCTCATATATGGCTGATGGCACCCATATTGCAAAGAAATATTTGACTGTGGTGGCAAGATACTTGTTTGGCTTCATCAACAATAACATAATGCCTTCGTAGAATGAGCCTGTCCATCTCCATGACAAGGCAATTTTGGTAGGCATAATCATAGAGATAGAGCACATACATGTGGGTGCGATTATAGCTAATGAGATTCTGATTAAAGATGGGTAGGAGTAGACTTCTCTTCCATTTCCAGTACTGATTACGGAACTCTGTAAGAGGACATGAGTCTCTTTTAGAGAAACTATAGATGTGAGGATAACACCAGCCTCATATAGTGATATCAGAAGGATTGAGGCTGAGTTCTTGTGGGATGATGCGGCTCGGATGAATCCGCCACAACCAAACACAATGTCTGTGGTTGATCCCACCACATTAAAAGTTGAGCCTAGCACACATGCTCCTTCTGTGGACTAGGTAGGTATTTCTTTTACTGTGCCTCCTCCTCATACTTTTTATGCTAGTGCTTCTTCTGTTGATCCTGCTATTTTTAGTGTTTCTACTATTGCTACTATGAGACCTTCCCGCACTTTTATCGCCGATCTTTCATAGACCCAGGCAATGATTTATCAGATGGGTAGCATTTATGGTTTGGTAGATGTAAGAGTCACCTGGGTTAAGGTGGACATGCCCAAGATCATTGACCGAACCATTGAAAATACCTTAGCTCTATTGATAAAGAGTGGTTAAGTGTGAGGGGTTTTTTTAGAGTCATAGTGTGAGGATTTATAACCTCTCACCGAGAATAGAGACCTAGGAGAAAGTAAAAGGTAGCTCTAGTGCACTAGACACCATGAGGGATGAGCTTGCTAGCTTGCGAGCGGAGGCTCTTCAGTTGCATTCTACCGATATATCTATGCTTTGGGGCTATGTTTCCCTACCTGATGCACCTACATCCATGATAGAGATGCCTAGTACTGAGCCTCTTCACATTGAGCAGCCTAAGATAGTTGTGAGTGTTGACGTTGTTGATGATATAGTGAGAGGGCCGAGAATGAGTTGGTCGAGAAGACAGATGAGGAGCAGTTGAGCAGTGAGGGGTATGGGATTTATCAGACCTTGACTGAGATGTAGGAGATCAAGGAGGTCATTCTTTAGGTTACCCTAAAGCAATCCCTTTGGGAGACTTCAGCTCTTGGCACTAATGAAGTCACTTCAGACTCCCCCAGACTAATGATTCAAGTATTGATGCCACAGTTGAGCCTTCCCTACCGCCTCTAGTGATCTTGTTGTCGGGCATTGATGCGCCCTCTTAAGTCTTCCCCACCATAGAATCTAGATGAGAGTGCTCCACAAGCATAGCCTGTCAGGAGGACCCTTTTATTCAAGCCTCTTGTACTTTTAGTTTCATTGCATTAAGGACACTACCTTTTTTTTTTCGTGGTGTGATGGCCTTTGAGACAATATTCCCTTTTTTTATTGTATTTTGTTATTTTGAGTTTTGAATAATTGTAGTACTTTACTTTTGTTTATATTATAGTGCTCTTTTGGTTGAAGTGTGTCTCTTGTTTCTATTTTGTTCTATCTTGATTTTGCAACCCTCATGAGTTTTAAAAATTGTGAAATGCTTAGAGTTTTCATTGATAATAATTTGAGGATCGATTGTGTTCAACATCATGTCTTATATAGTACTCATAATGAACATGGTGTTGAGTGTTGGTGTTGCGAGAATGAAATCAATGTGGTTTCACTTTTGAGCGATATCTTTGAATCTTTTGTTGACTAGTTATTTTTTTATGTGAGCCTTGCAATGAACATCACACGTACAATTTATATATATTTTTGTATGTGCTAAATGAGTCTATTTTGAAGTGCCATGTGTGGTGAGGTCTTACTTGAAAGCATGTTTCTAGAGTCCTAGAATTTGTCTTGTTATTCCAATTGTTTCAATCTTTGTGAATTTGAGACATGATCTTAGGAAAAAATTTGAAGAGGGAACCCAAATGTCTATAATCCTTTCTGACTACCTTGTGAGGGTGTGCATCCATGTTGGCACCATTTGAGCCTAACCTATTTGTTGGCAAAACCAAAAGAAAGTCTGTTGAACTAAATTGTCTCTACCTTCTCACCAAAAATCCTTTTTGAAGCATTGTTATGTTTGGATAGCCAACTTAGGCCAAAATCTTAAATTGGGGTGTGGAAGGAAGAAATAATGAAATCCAAGTGAAGGGAAAAGAAGATGAAATGAGCCTCAATTTTGATAGTTCTTACAAAATAAAAATAAAACCCTTATTTTGAAGAAAAAGATTCATTGTGATTGAAATGCATTTGAAAAATGAAATGTAAAAGAGAAACGGATGAAATAAAGGGGATTCCAAATAAATTGAGTGACAAGTCAAAGTTTGAGTTCTCAAATAAAAAATGCAGGAAAAGAACTTGAGAAGAGGTGAACATGATTGCAACAATGCTTTGAAAAGGTGAAGTCACCAATACAAATTGACCATACCTTAACCCTTAGCCCCGTTACAAGCCTAAAAGACTCTTGAGATCTTTCATGAACTAGGTTATTTGAAGATTGGAAAATATGGGCAAATATATGAGACAAAGCTTGCATGTGTTTCTCTTTTGAGAGAGTGAGAGTTGCATTTTCTTAACACCTTTGTTGATTTGCCTTGTGAGAGCATGGAATTGTTCTTGATATGAGGGCACTTGAATACATATGTTGAAACATGTTCTTCCATTAGGCAAGAAGCTAAAGTGAGCTTGAGCTTGTGTTGAGACCAACTAGTCATCATTTGAAGCTCTTTTTTTTATCATGATTGAGAGTATTCTTGTTATGGCCCTTGCATGTTAGCTCTCATTGAATATTGTTGTAGACACCCTTATTGAGCTAATTGTGTTCTTGATTTATTTAGGATATACAAAAGTTTAAGTTGGGGGTGAGTGGTAAATTTGCACTCATTTGAGGTCTATTGAGCTCAATAATTAGTGTCCTCAATGCCTAATTTTATCCTATTCTGATAAAATGTTGATGATTTGTAGCTATAGAGGAAATTGGACAAGGCAAGGATTGATGTTTGAAAGAATGGCAAAAAAGGCAAAAATAAGTGTAAACTATACATTGTTGATCGCCTAACAAGAACTGTGAATCTCTGGTTGAGCATGACCTCACCCAAAATGATTATGCATAGCACTTGTGTCTATTGAATCAGGTTGGTGGACTAGAGTAAAGAAGGTGATGAACTGAATAAGAAAGTCGACCTTGATGAACATCACCCAAAATGATAGTCTGAAATAAAAAGAATGACCGTTCGAAAGGCAAACTAAGGTGATACTCATCAATTAACCAAACGTGAAAGGCTAACTCAATCAAGTTTGCCAACTGAGGTTCAAACACCTAAAGCCTAGAGCATTAAAACATGAGGAGCAAGAGGTGATTCACCGAAAGAGCTCGGTGAGCCGTACAATTGTCGCTGATTGTGTCACATATTGGATTTTGGGCCTAATTATGGGAAATTATAAATACCCCAAAGGTGAGGGAAATAAAATTTCATGCCACATCCGAGTGTGCATGAAGATTTATGGAAAAATAGAGTGTAGAGAGAGAGCACTTCACTTTTGTGAATAACACTTTCTAGCTTTTGGGGTATTGCAACTTTGTGCTTGAAATTGACAAACTGAAATTGAATCCATCGTGGGTTTACTTGTAATAGCTTAATTTCATGTTACCCATGACTGCTTTCATGGAAGGTATAATCTCTTTACTCTTAATATGAGTGTCTAAAACCCCCAGATCTAGGGGTGCAATTCAGAGGTTTGGTGTTGATTTGATGTAGTGGGTATTGTGCTATGCTATTTTTTGCTGTTGTCATACCTGAATTTGGTCTTATTTGCATGGGGTTAATCTATGGGTTAAGGTTGCAAACTTAATTCCTACTTTTAATCTCTGGTCGATGCTCGAAAGAGATTAATTATAGTGGATAATTAGTCTGATACTAGCAATTTAGGTTTGATGTATGTAACTTGCTTGAAAATAGAGGTTATGGGTCCAATCTATTTTCCCTATTTTCGAAACAGAGAATGGAGTAAGGTATTGGGTTGTTTAGACTCGTAATTAGATGAGACCGAAGGAGATTCTATGCATAAATGCTTTGAGATCAAAAGATATTGGCGTTAATGAAGATGACTTAGCCTATTCATGAATTTTCATCACTATAGAGCAACACAAATACCCCTATGTGACACTAATTTTGAATCCCTGCACCCCTAGATTGATTGTTAACTCTTGAATTCTTCAATATTTTAGTTTAATTGCTATAATTGATAACCAAAGCTTATTATTAAATTGATCGAATTATCCACGGACGTGTTCATACTATTGCAAACGTGCTTTCTTAAAATCCAAATTTCTCTATACGAATTCTCCACGATATACCATTCTCTGTACGATTCGACCCCGACTCATTATCGAGTATTTTTATTTACTATGAACCCTGTGTGTTTTAATTATTTTTAAGGAGGACATTTGAGCGTTATCATTTAGCCACTCTCTGGTTGATATAGATGCATTGACTATTATTGGCTCGTTTGCCCCAGAGCCTTCCCCTACTGATATCGGAGGTACTATTCTTGTTATCTTATTTGGTGACGAGGTCCCCTCTATGGACACTTCTCGTGCGCCAGGAAGCGCACAAGGACTTCTGAGCATTCTACTGATAAGGAGGAGGAGCGGAGTGCAAAGAAAAGAGAAAAGCAACATTTTGTGGATGCTAGTTGTTGGAGCTTCTGGTTTGAGGGGTACTACTGATCCTTCTCCTCGGATGGTTAGAAGGATCACTACTGATGGTGCACCCCAGACTACTCTAGAGGGTGTCAGTGATGGCACCACACATGTTGATACATCGAGTTCAAGCCGATCTGACCACTAGCTTCTTGATAGTTCTTCGGTGCTTGAGTGCCACAAGTTTGTCTCACCCTATGTTTTATTTTATATGTGCATTGACGGCATTGCACTGCTTTCATGTGGAGGGTGAACAAATTGTGAGTGTTAGGGTAAAGTCTAAATAATCCAACTCACAATCCTTCCTTGGGGTTTTTTTGTGTGTATTTTTTTTCTAAAAGGAACTCCTTAAGTTCTGTCAAGCTGGCATGTTTAGGATAGTAAATTGTGGAAGTACACTAGAAATAAAAGCATGATGGAAAAAGAGCATGAAAACTGGCACCCCTCCAAATTTTAAATTATGTGTTATATATGTATGATTGATAAGTTTAATGTGTAGGATCTTTTTATGACATGATCGGAAATAATTAGACAAATGACTTAAGTTGTAACATGAACCAGAAACACTCATGATTTGATATCGAAACAAGGTGTCATTTATGTGTGAGGGTGTTTGTATATTCATACTATATATGCCAATCTAAAACTTGCCCATTTAGTCTAGCTAAAATTATTTAACTGTGAATCAGAAAATGATCATAGGCCATTGTTGAAAGTAAGTCCACTTAAGCCTAAACACAACCAACCAAATAAAATATTTACTCCTATAACACCTCGGAATTCAAGAAAGAGCTAGAAAGGACAAAAGGGCAAGTCCACGAACCCAAAATGGACCATAGACCCTTCACAACACCCTAGAGGGGACATTTACGGGTCCACAACCTTTTAAGGGCATCATGAGACCATCCAGGACTGCCCCTAAGTAGGAGTCACCTGGATAGTGCCTTAGAAGACCCGTATAGGGGTCTATACAAGTGACCTAGATAGTGAGGTTGCACCCCAAGTTCACTGTGAAGGACCATAGACGCCTAGACAGTTCGTGAAGCTTCACACGGACCATGAAGTCGTCTGTGAAAGGTACTTATTAGGTTTTGACCTATTATATTAAAGGTCTTCGAGTCCTCTTTCCAACGCCCCCAAGTTTGCCTAATTTCAAGTCCGGAGTAAGAATTTATGCTCGTTTGGGTGAAGCCCTATCAAGCAGGGCAAGATCACGACCCACTAGATGGGTCATGATGCCTTAGATGGCTCATGAATCCCCTTTTGATAGTCACCTCATCAGTATTTAGTGTGGATCGTATTTGTCTTTTCTCATATGTGGTTTGGTACTTAAACTATGTCATTTGGTACTAAGAATACGTCGTTTTACTTTGTCTTAGCCTAGTAAATTAGTCAGAAACTACAAAAAAAAAATCATTCTCCTAAAATCATCAAACTTAGAAAGAAAAGAAGAGAAAGAGCCGACAATTTTCTCTCAAGAACAAGCAGAGCTCTCCTTCAAGTTATGCCCCGAAATCCAAAGAATTTCTCTATAGTTTCTTTCAATAGATATATGGGATTTCACTAGTGGGATCCTTTCACCCATTAGGTCCCTAGAATTCAGTCAATTCTTTAGTTTCTCCATAAAATGTTCAAACATAGGGTTCCTAAATCTTAGGGATCCATTGGAATTTTGTTGTTATAGTTTCTATGATGTTAATTACATGTTTCTTTTAGAATTAGTATAGTCCCATTTATAAAACTCAGAAAGCCTAGCTCATGTTAATTATCTGTATTTCATAAGTTATACTTGCTAGGCATATTATTGAGATAATCATGCTTCAGAATTTGAAAGCCATACCCTTTAGTATATATATATGATGCATTCTCAAATAATTATTAGTGTTTTGAGCTATTCATTATTACAGTTGAATTCTTAGCTATATATTCAGTTGGGAGTAAACTTAGCATCGAGTTGGACTAGGGTTCAGTGTACCCTCAATTCCCAGAATTATCTGCTCTCATAGGTTTTTAAGTCCCCTCTGTTAGGCATCAGTTTCAGTGATCATGCCATAGTCATGCATTAATACCATGGAAAGGTATATTGGATCCTCTCGATGGGGTGTAAACATAAGACTCCACATTATCTCACATGGTTTATGTCAGTTAACAGCATATCCCACAGTCAGATTCACGTTGCATTGACCATGTATTCAGTATATATTTCAGTATTCAGTTCAACATGTTATATCTTCATGTTTAATACTTGGTTATTTCATATAGGTTAGTTTTCAGTTATGCTTCAGTATATCTATTTTCCTTGTTAAGTTTATGTAACACCCCGAATCTCATAGTCTAAGCTAAGGGCTAAGAGAGAGAGCAAGAGCCAAAAAAGTGAGATTGGGCAACCTTCACGAGGACCCATACGGGCCATGAAGGGAACCACAAGTCGTGGTGCTGCCCATGGTAGCACACAATAGCTAACCACATTGTGCTCATCTTCCATGACCACCATGATGCCTCGTGGTAGGGACCACAGATCGTGGTGATGGACGTGAAGGCTAGGTAGTGAGCTACCAAAGGCTGCCGAAAAGAGAGACCCTCCCACAAGCCACTTGACGGCTCATGAAGGTCACTATGGGTCGTGCAGAGGGTCGTGAGGTGATAGTGAATTAAGGGTGGCAAAGCCTAGCCACTGGTCAAGGACCACGGGTACCACTATGGGCCGTGTGGCCCTTGATGGCTCGTAAAGAGCCTCGTGAAGGAGGGTTCGGCAACTTTTAGTTAGGGGCATATGGGTCTTTTCCAGTTTTAATTAAATTAATACTATGTCATTTTACCCAAGCCAAAGACCCCTACATAAGTGATTTTAACCCCAAAATTGACCCATTCAAGACATTATTCTCAAAACCCAAAAGATATCCAAAGTTCTTCTCTCCAATATTTCTCTCACAAGAACTTGAAGAAGAAGAAAGAGTTCAAGCTAGAATAGAGATCAATTCTCCATTCCTCAAGAAATTGTGGGCTCTGATATCAAGGTATGATGGTTTTCTATCCATGGGGTCCCCAAGATTCCCCAATTGAAAAGTAGGAATTCCCCAATTTGAGATAGGGGTTTTTTCTAATGTTGTGGGTCTTGATGAATGTTGATCCAATTGATTGGATTATGATTTTTTGTGCATGAATTGATAGGATTGCATGATTTTAGGATGATATTACATGTACCCATTCTTAACCCATGTTTCTAAATTGGAATTGATGTAAATGGGTTTGACTCCATGAAAAGAGAATTTGAGGGTTTAGATGGATTCTTATAGGATTGATGAGATGCATTAAAAGTGATTTGAGATTGAATCATATATGATGATTATGTGATATAGTTCTTTGAGAGTAAATCTTATGTTATGAATTGTTAATTATTGATGTAATTGTTGTGGAAGGGATAGTTCCCACATGAATTGCTTAAATATGAATGTGAAAGTCTTTCTCACATTGAATGATTCTAGGTTGAAAGGATTGCTCACCGAAAATGAATCTAGACTAAAAGACTAAGAAATCGATGAGGCTAGAGGCGATTACCCTTGACCTCTAAATGAGAAGGCTATGAAGTGATTTCCCATGTTTCTTAGAATTGAACAAAAGGTGACTCCCCATGTTCCTATTATGGTGTTGGGCATGGAGGCGAGTACCCATGACCCATTAGTGAAAGATGTGGAAGTGAGTACCTGTGTCGTATGATGAAAGGAAATGGAGGCGAGTACCCATCATTATTTGTTAAATGATGTGGAGGTGAGTACCCGTGTCATATAATGTTGGGCATGGAGGTGAGTACCCATGATCTTATAAGAGGGACATAGAGGCGAGTACCCATGACCATATATATAAGGCAAGAGGCGACTACCCTTTAGCCTTTATAGGAAGGCAATGAAGTGATTCCCTATGTCTATAAAATATAAGCTAAAGATGAGAATGATAGGTGATGAGCTTGGATGATTGCTAAGGTTTCCTTCTATGATGAGTAAGACTAGTGGAGGATTTCCCATGTCTTGGCTACGTTTGCTTTGAGGTTACTTTAAAAAGTATTCCCTTATGTTGAAATGATCTATTATGTGCATTGGTTATGCTTATGATTTATATTGTCTAACTCTTATGCTTATGTTGATGTTTATGCAAGCTATCATATTTAGTACATTATTGTACTAACGCAGACTCTTGTCTATATTTATTATCCAAAAGTAGGGTCCGGCATTCCCGACTCTCATCCCTATGTCTAGGATCTTAGTAGGGCAAGATTGAAGATCTGTGAGTCCTCATTGCATTCCAAGATTTGGCCATCATTTCCTTCTGTTCTTTTGATTTTGAGTTTTTGAATATTGTTGTATGGGTTGTGTTCCAATGAATCCTTGTATTATATGGTTTTCAGACAATTGTATGCGACTTCCGCTTCGTTTTATTTAGACTTTCAAGTTGTTGGAAATGTTTTAAATTTTTCTGAATTTCTATTATCTTGACTATGAAAGCTAAGTGTCTTATATGAGGCCTCTCGGGGTCTTGTATGCCATGTTAGGTCTAGGGTGTAACCTTGGGTCATGATAGTTTATATTCTTCAGCTTAGAATATATCCCACATGCTCAGTACATTCAAAATACTGACACATTCTTTTGCGCTACATCATTGTATGATGTATGTTCAGACACTCAACATCTAGACCACGCTTAGCTCGACTTCTAGTTCGTACTCAGCAGCTTCATTGGTGAGTCGTCATAGTTTGAGGACGATAGACATCCTTTACATTTCAGTAATCATGTTTCAATTCCAGTCTTGTTAGAGTTAGTTGAGGGCATGTCCCAGCAACTCAAATCAGTGAGAAGCTTTCAAACATATGTTAGATTCACCTTGAGTTATTAATGTTATTTTTAGTTATCATTATATTATTCATATATTTTTTATATTCAGACATGTTAGGCTATTCCTCATTTTAGATGTTAAATTGTTTTCAGCTTTCACACGGTGCATGTTTTAATTAAACTTGTATAGATATGTCATGTCATGGGTTAGCTTGGGCTCACTTGTGACACTAAGCACCGTGTTGCTTTTAGGTCGTGACAAATTTGGTATCAGAGAACAAAGTTTAAGTGTCCTAGGATATCTAAAAGTCGTGACAAGTAGGGTTGTCTTATTGGGTGTGAAGCGCGCCACAATTATGGGGGAAGATCTATGAGACGTCGTTAGGAAAATCATCCCTTCTTTCTATTCCAGCTCATACTATAGAGTATAAGCTCTACTTAATCTCCTTTGAACTCCTTCTCTTCGCATTTCAGAAAATGCCCCCCAAAAGAACTAATGCAAGGAATCAGCCAGCACCTCCAGCAGACCCACTGAATGAGCAGGTCACGCATGCCGAGTTTAGGGCTGCTTTCCAAGTGTTTTCTTAGTCCATGACAACCCAAGTCAATTAGCAGGTTGTGGGCCCAACTCCGTTGTAGTCTAACACTACTCTATTTATAATATGAATTTCACTGGGATGACCCCTCTGGAGTTTTATGGGTCTAAGTTAGAAGCGGATCCGCAAGCCCATCTCAGTCTCTACTCCAGTTGGTCACCCAATTTTAGCTAGACGGATATACAGAAATTTCCCTGTCACAATTTCCCAAGAAGCCACCTCAGCAGACCTTGTAGAGTTAGTAATGATAGATTTTGATGTTATTCTAGGCATGGATTGGTTACATTCATAGTATGCCTCAGTAATTGTAGATCTAGGGTTGTTCGGTTTCAATTTCAAAACAAGTCAATCTTACAATTTAAGGGTAGTAAATTATTGCTTATAGGTCGATTTATCTCTAACCTTCATACTAGGAAAATGATTTCCAAAGGGTATATCTATCATCTTGTTCGGGTTGAGGATTAAAACTCGGAGACCCCAACTCTTGAGTCAATACTAGTGGTGAATAATTTTCAAGAACTCTTGCCACAAGATCTTCCCAGAGTTCCTTTTGAAAGGGAAATTAACTTCGGAATCAATCTCCTTCCAGATACCCAGCCTATTTTGATTCCTCCATACAGGATGGCTTCAGATGAACTTAAGGAATTGAAAGAACAATTGAAAAACCTTCGGGATAACGACTTTATCAGACCCAATATCTCTTCATGGGGTGCTCCAGTGTTGTTCGTGCGTAAGAGAGATAGTTCTCTCAGAATGTCTGTTGACTATTGTCAGTTGAACAAAGTCAAAATCAGGAATAAATATCCCATCACCATGATTGATGATTTGTTTGACTAGCTTCAGGGTGCTAGTTGATTTTCTAAGATAAACCTCAGATCCGACTATCATCAGCTTAGATTCAGAGATAGTGACATCCTGAAGACAGCTTTCAGGACTCGGTATAGTCACTTTGAATTCGTAGTTATGTCTTTTGGACTAACAAATTCTCCTACAACTTTCATGGACTTAATAAACAGGGTGTTCAAATAGTATTTGGACTTGTTCGTCATTATTTTTATTGATGATATCCTCGTTTATTCTTGGAATGAGAAAGAGCATGTGACTCATCTAAGAGTTATTCTGTAAACCTTAAAGATCACCAGCTATTTGCTAAGTTCAGTAAATGTGAATTTTGGTTACAGTCAGTCGCTTTCCATGGTCATGTGGTATCCAGCAAAGGGATACAAGTGGATTTTCAAAAAATTAAGGTAGTAAAGTACTGGCCCTGAACCACTTCTTTGACTGATATCAAAATTTTCTTGGATTTGGAAAATTACTGCAGGAGTTTTGTTGAAGGATTTTCATCCATAGCTGCCCCATTGACCAAGTTGACTCAAAAAATGGTCAAGTTTCAGTGGGCATATGAGTTTGAGAAACACTTCTTAGAACTGAATACCAGGTTGACTACAGCTCATGTATGGACTCTACCAGACGGTTATGTGGTTTGTGTGATGCATCCAGGATCGGCATAGGTGTTGTGTCAATGCAGTACTGTATGGTCATAACTTATTCTTCTAGACAACTTAAGGTCCATGAGAAGAACTACCTGAATCATGTCATCGAGCTTGCAACCGTCGTGTTTGCCCTAAATATTTGGAGACACTACTTGTATGGTGTTCATGTTGATGTGTTCACAAATCATAACAGCTTCCAGTATGTGTTCACCAAGAAAGAGTTGAATCTTCGCCAGAGGAGATGGCTTGAATTCCTCAAAGACTACGACATGAATGTGCTCTACCATCCAGGTAAGGCCAACTCAGTGGTTGACACCCTTAACAGATTATTCATGGGCATTGTAGCACATGTTGAGGAAGAGAAGAAAGAAATAGCTAGAGATGTTCACCGGCTTGCTCTCTTAGGACTTTGCCTTATGGATACGTCAAATGATTGTGTGATAGTCTAGAATGGATCAAAATCTTCATTGGTAGCAGAGGTTAAGAAGGAATAGGATAGTGATCCTATATTGCTTCAGTTGAAGGGTGCAGTTCATCAACAGAGAGTTGAGGTTTTCTCCCAAGGGGGAGGTGGTGTGCTTCGTTACCAGGGTCACTTATGTATCCCTAATGTGGGTGAGTTAAGGTTGTAGATCCTTATAGAATCCCATAATTCCATATATTTTATTCATCTAGTTTCCAGTAAGATGTATTGTTATCTACGGGAAGTCTATTGGTTGAACGACATGAAGAGAGACATCACAGACTTTGTGGTTAACTGTCCTCACTATCAATAGGTTAAAGTAGAACATCGGAAACCATGAGGTGTGACTCAGAACATTAGCATTCCTACGTGGAAGTGGGAAGTAATAAACATGGATTTTACTACGGGTTTACCTCGTACTCGCAGACAACATGAATCCATTTGGGTGATAGTGGATAGAGTCACTAAGTCAGCTCACTTCTTGGCATTCAAGACGACAGGTTCAGCGGAGGATTATGCTAGTCTCTACATTAGAGAGTTAGTCAAGTTGCATAGGGTTCCTTTGTCTATCATTTCGGATAGAGGTCCCCAGTTTACCTCTCACTTCTAGAGATTATTTCAGAAAGGTCTTGGTAAAAAGGTAAATCTCAGTACTTTCATCCACAGACGGATGGTCAGTCGGATCGTATCATTCATGTCATGACCCAGGGGTAACCCCTAGATGTAACATGGCACATAGCCACTTAGCATATCACAACATAAGATAATAGAAAAGTACAGAAATTTAAAACATTTTTCAATATAATCAAGGTTTCATAACACGAAGCGGAAGTCTATTACACTTGTCTCAAACCATCTAATACTTGAAAAGAATTAGGGACATAGCCCATACGAAATCTAAACATAAAAGAAAGACATAAAAAGGAAAGGGTGATCAAGTCCTCGATGCTATGAGGACTCACCAAAACTTCTCTTCTTGATCTACTATGAACCTAGCCATGAGGATGGAACTCAATATCATCGAACCCTACATTTGATAAGAATGTAGGCAAAAGTATGTGTTAGTACAATAATGTACTAAAATGATGGCTAGAATTAATCATCAGCATAAGCACATAGAAGAAATTAGTCAACGTAAGACATATACCATCATCATAAGAGGCAATAACATAAGTCATAAGTAGAAGAGACATCACCATAAGACATAGGCTATAAGCATAAGAGACAATAATCATAACTAGTGAGCATAAGAGATAACATCATAGTCATAGGCATAATCAATACATTTAGAACAACATATATCCTTCATGGCACCCTATACGGGTCGTTTAGTGGTCCATGGCCTATTAAGGGCATCGTGAGACCATCCAGGAATGCCCTAGACAGGACTCACCTTGACGGTGCCTTAGACGGCCCGTGGTGACATGGACAAACTGTCTAGGGGTCAGTTCAAGTCACCCAGACAGTGAGGTTGCACTCTAAGGTCACTGTGAAAGACGACGGACACCTAGGCAATCTGTCAAGCTTCACACGTACCGTGAAGTTCTCTATGAAAGGGACTTATTAGGTTTTGAGTTGTGTCAAATTCAAATGATCATATATTTTAGTACAAAATGAATTAGATGTCCCATGACGTATCGAATTAAAGGTCTTTTAGTCCTTTTTCCAACGCCCCAAATTTGCCTAATTTTGAGCACGGAGTAAAACGTTATGCTTATTTTTGTGAATCACTATAGGGAAGGGCAATATCACGACCCACTAGACTGGCCATGATGCCTTAGACGGTTCGTGATGCCCCTATTGACAGTCACCTCATCAGTTCTAAGTGAGGTTTGTATTGGTCTTTTCCCCTATGCATTTGGTACTTTAACTATGTCGTTTGGTACTTAAACTACGTCACTTTACTTTGTCTAAGCCAAGTTAATTAGTTAGAAACTTCCTAAAACATTAATTCTCCTAAATTCATCAGACTTAGTAAGTAAAGAAGAGAAAGAGGCGATCATTTTCTCTCAAGAACAAACAGAGCTCTCATTAAAGTTCTTTTCCAGGTATGTGGATACCACTACTGGTTTCTTATTACCCATTAAATCCCTAGTATTGAATCAATTCTTCAGCTTCTCTATAAACGGTTCAGACAAATCTTACGAATCCATTGGAATTTAGATGTTATAGTTTGTATGATGTTAATTACATGTTTCTTGGAGAATTAGTACAGTACTATGTATAAAACTCAGAAACCCTAGCTCGTGTTAATTATCCGTGTTTCATGAAATACACTTGCTAGGCAGATTAGTCAGACAATCATTCTTTAGAATTTGAATGTAATACCTTCTAGTATATGTAAGATACATTCTAAGATAATTACGAGTATTTTGAGCTATTAAGTATTACAGTTGCATTCTTAGCTTTATATTCAATTGGGAGTAAACTTAGCACTGAGTTGGACCAGGGTTCAGCGTCCCCTCAAGTCCTAGAACTACGTGCCTTCGTAGGTTTATAAGTCCCCTCTGTTGGGCATCAGTTTTAGTGATCAAGCCACAATCATGCCTTTATACCCTGGCAAGGTATATTGGGTCCTCTTGATAGAGCGTATTCATTGGACTCCACGTTTAGCTCACATGGTTTATGTCGGCTAAAAGTATCTCCCACAGTCAGATTCATGTCGCATTGACCATGTATTTAGTATTTATTTCAATATTTAGTTTAGCATGTTATATATTCATGATTAGTACTTGGTCATTGCATCCAGCTAGGTTTTCAAATATGCTTTAGTATATCTATTTTCCTTGTTCAGTTTATATTGTTCAGCTTAGCCTATATTCTACAGACTTAGTACATTCAAAGTACTGATGCATACTTTTGCGCTACATTGTTGTATGATGTAGGTTCTGGCACTCACCATCCATACCACGCTTAGCTCGACTTACAGTCTGTACTCAACAACTTCAGTGGTAAGTCCACATAGTTCGAGGACCATAGACATGTTTTACCTTTCAGTATTCACTTTTCAGTTTCAGTCTTGTTAGAGTTAGCTTGGGACATATCCCAGCAACTCAGATCAGTTAGAGGCTTTGAGACACAGATTAAATTCATCTTGAGTTGTTAGTGTTGTTTTTCAGTCATCACTATACTCTTCATATATTTTATATATTGGGTTTTTCCCTATTTCAGATATTGAACTATTTTTATCTTCCACATAGTGCATGTTTTAATCGAACTTGTATAGATATGTCACACTATGGGTTAGCTTGGGATCACTGATGATACTAAGCATTGTGTTGCGTCTAGGCGGTAGCCTCGAGGTATGATAGCTCCCTTTGGTCAGAATTTATTAGCCTAAATTAGACCATTCTTTCAAATCACCAAATTCACCTTCCCCTGGAAAATTGTTAACCTTTGTTTCGGCCCTGGTCCTTCCTTGGACATCGTGCACCTCAACTCAGGCTCAAAGCCTAAGTTGAGGGTGGCTATTTCAGAGAAAAATGTTTACCTTTGTTTTGGCCCTAGTCTTTGTTTGTACATTGTGTACCTCAACTCATGTTAAAAGCATAAGTTGAAGGTGGCCACTAGAGAGGGAAACAAGAAGATGAAAGGGGTATGAAAAAGAGTTGGGTGGTGAGAAAAGAGATAATAAAGGATTAAGATGGTGTGACAGCTTTAAGAAAATAAAAGAATAAAAATGCTGAAGAAAAGACTTGAATTAAAAAAGAAATATGAAGAAAAGCCACAGAGGACCGTTAATGAACAAAGGAGGAGAAAAAGAAAGAAAAATGTGATACCCAGATCGGTTGTAAATGAAGAAACTAGTCAATGCAATGTCAAGGAGGGTAGAAAAGTCACTGTGAATCCACATATATCATACCTGATTCTAAGCCTATATTATAAGCTAAGAAAGTCCTAAACTGATCATGATTCATTAGCTTTACAAGTCTAAGTGTAGAAAATGAGGGAAAGCCTATAGTATTGTGCATATACTGTATTAATTCAATACTGAGTACGAGTGTATATTGAATTCCTAAAAAATTTGAACTATAACTCAAATTATGTGTGAACAAAGGGACTTTTTTGTGGTAAGGGCACAAGTTACATTGACCTATGATGGTCAGTCAAGAAATACTAAAACAAGAACACGGAAGTAATTTAAAGTGATAACCAATATTAATTTAAAACAATCGATGTTCAACAATTACCCACAGCCACAGCCCTAGATCAAGGGTCTTTAGCTTCTTCTTGCCCTAGATCAAGGATCTTTAGCTACTAAAGAAGAAGAAGAAGAAGAAGACCCTAAAAAGTATTGACGACTTTGTATTTAATATCCCCATAATAATTATTTCTATGGACTATTTGTAGATGTAGAAAGCCCTAAATAAAATAATTGAGTCCAAAACAAATTAGGAACTCAAAACCAAAACGAATTGGAATTGTTGTACGCGTGAAGCTCTATCGGTTTGGCGTCAGATGCTCAATCTTTTGTGATGCATTTAAAGCCTGCCACGTGGCAGCAATGTTTTCACTTTCCAAATTGAAATTTGGAATACGCACTTAATATATTATATAATATTATTGAATTTAATCCATCAAGTTGTGTGCTTGATTTCCTTTTATAATCTTCCATCTTTGTTTCATTTTAGCTCCAAACTTCTTCAACTTTACATCAATTTACTTCTACAAATAAAATACACTAATTAGCACAAATCAAAAAATTCATTCTCAAAAGAGATAAATAAATATACTAAATGTGAAGCAAATAATGATAACAAAACATATTTTTGGACTCACATCAACACTCCACACATCAACTTTTGCTCGTCCTCGAGCAAACAATCAAGCTCATCTAAAAAACAATCAAACTAGGAATGTCATCACTTTGGTTGACACAAACAATTAGGCTATACACAAATTTCAAAACGTCAAGTAAACTTCCCGCTCATTAAGCAAGACATCCAAATAAACAACAAACCTCTAACCTCCTAACCTCAAAGAATGACTTTGAACTCATCAAATTTAAGTTTGCTCTCCTACTTTCATCAAAGAAAGTTAATAAAATCACTTATCCATCATGAAACAAGTGCCCTCACAAGAAGAAATAGTCCACAAACTCAATTCAAAAGATTGAATATAAATTAAAGACTTAGCATCAAAGAACAACTCACACTCACGAAGAAAATTTACATGTATGCACAAAGAACCATATGATTGCTCATTATGTACATCTCCACTAATTAGGCATGTTCGAATAAAATCAAATAGTATTAAGCACTTTGCACTTTAAGACTTTTTCACTCATTATTTTCTTCTCTTTATTTTCAGCCCTCTCTTCAACAATTATTTCACAAGTAATTCTCATCATCTAAGGAATGCTTCAATAACATTTTATTTTCAAAGAATTTTTTTTCATAGGATTTTTTTCATGTCACATTCTTTTGTTCTTCTCTTTCTTTTTTTCATCACATTCTTTCAAAGAGAGCTTTCTAAGCACTTTGTAGCTATCATTGATTACATTTTCACTCAACCATCCCTTTTTCTCAAGAATTAACAATTAGAATAAGTCTATGCCAAAAGAGTTAAGGGCGAAATATGGCTAGCAACAAAAGGATACAGACTCAAAATGGCTAACTAATGATATAATATTTGAAAAACCTAAAATTCACAAGACAAATCAACGAAAACTTATTATCATCTCCTAAACAGAGCAACACTTTTTATTTCGCTTCAATAACATGTAGGACAAATTCTAGACTAAGATGCAAAACATTGAATAGGCAAAAGTTCACCACACATAGCACAAGTATCAATCAACATGGATTAATTCCATTTCTAAGAGAGACAGGATCATAACAAACTACAAAATAAAATAAGCTATATAGAAAGTCACAACCATGATCTTATGTGTCAAAGAGTCTGCTACTTCCTTATCAATCAAGCATTCACAAGAAAGTACTATTGAAAATTAGGCCTAAATAGCTAGCAAGTATGACACCACTCAAAAGGGTCTTTTGTTTTCTCTCCAAAAAAAAATTAAAAGAAAACTTATTCCTAAAAAATGAAAGACACTCGGTTTAAAGGGACTATCCTCAAGAAAAGAACCGAAAATAAAAGCCAAGAAACTCATCCTTAAAAAAAATGAAAAGACACAATAAAACAGTAAAAACTAGGAATTCATTCCTCCGCCCCACACTAAAAAAATATGCTATATCCCCAAAGCATCCAATAAAATTTAAAACAAGGGTTAGGAAAACTCCCTGAGGCTTTAGGCCTAGCTAGTAGCATGTTCTTTTAATTTTCATTAAAGGTCGTACGCACCCCACACTTAAGCTCAAACGTGATCCTTCGCTTCAAATTTTTGGGTACTCAGACTTCCCCTAACCTGCAAAAACAACACAAAAAATGACACTAAAAAAACCAAGAAGATACACTGTCAATTGGGTTGCCTCCCAATAAGCACCTAATATAATGACACGGCACGACACAAGTTAAAAACTTTTCTTTCCACTTTGAACTTATGAATTTTACCCCTAACTTTGCATCCATTTTCTGCTCCTCTCTAGGGGCGGTGGTATAAAGATAAATGAACTAAGTAATATATGTCGCATCTTGCACTTCTTTGCTCTTAGGTGAGGAATGTCGTTTTGTCTACGTGGACTAAAAAACTTTAGAATGTAGGGGCCTTGTTTCTCATCTATACACTCATCCATTAGTTTAGATGACTCGACTTTCATGTCGCCATCTAAGCATAATATAGAAAAGTGTTTTGAATGAGATTCAAGTTGCCTCAACTCCAAAGAAGTTTTATTTACAACATTCTCACTTTTGTACTATTTCTCAACATCGATATTAAGGAATAAGGTATAGTTGAATGGTTGGAATTCCTCTATTTTCTTCACTAGTTGGTCATCATCCACGACAATTGGTAATTGGGCTTCAGACGCCTCAATCCTTTTGTTCAAGTGAATCTCAAAATCTTGAATATCTTAGCCAAATTGATCTATTTCTTGTGTGAGCTCAACTCTTCCTTCAATCAGTTGGGTTGTCAAGTATGTCAGACCATCACGAATAAACTTTTGAAATTTTACAAGTTGAGTTTATTCTTGTAGACAAGATCGGCTCACTATCTCTGCTTCTCCATAACTTTCTCCTTGTTGGGCTTCAATCTCTTTTAATTTATCTAGGACTCTAATTTCTAATTGAATAGCGTCAAGCTTATTCAGCAGTTTCATGATTTTTTTTATTGCTCTTCTAAGCATTCAAATATTTATTCCGTGATTTTTTAATTAACTTTGTACAGCATGTCCGTACATTTCATAAGTGAATTCACATTGCACATCTCTTGTTTTGCAGTCTCCACTTCATCGCCCCTCCCAACATCACAAATAATAGAAGAAGAAGAATAATAGGGGTTCGGGTGAAGGGGATAAAATTTAGGACAACCATTCCAATGAATTATTAATGACCACATATATGACATATAGGACACTCGATATCCAAGTGGTATCCATTACAATAACTACAACGATATTTGTAAGAATACTCATCACCCAACCACTATTTATTCCAATCAACAATATCAATAAGTGTACCAAATTATTCAAAGAAAGAAAAAATAATAATTGATTGTTTAGGAAAAAAAACTAATTAAAATAAATAAATAAAAAGAAAAAGTATAACCTAAAAGAATAGTTGATTTCTAAGTCCCCGGCAGCGGCGCCAAAAACTTGTTGCTTTCAATTGCACACGCAAGTGTACGTGGTCGCACAAGTAATATAGTGGCTCTTAAAAGAATCGGATTATCGAACCCAAAGGACTTATCGATTAACTATTTTTACTAAATTATACTAGTTTAATTAATTAATTAAGAGTGCCAAAAGTGTTTGATTTTTATTTGTAAAGAAACGAATGCAGGAATGAAATAATAAAATTACTAACAGTGATTTAAAATTATTCATCGCTACATCATGTATAGGGTTTCATGTATCACATCTCATGCATGAATTAACTACGGTTATCAAATTACTTATTTATAGGTTTGATTTTATGGTCATGATCTCCGGACCTCTAATCGCCTACTTCAATTAGTTGTCCAACTACATTGTTGAATGGGGATAGGCAGTGTTAATTGGCGAGCATTTATATTTCATCTTGTTTTGTCACCAAGCTAGGTGTTTGTCCGGGCATCACTCCTAAACACAAATCAACTCAATTTAATGGAAGATCAACCTTTCTGTATTTTTTGGTCTATTTACCTTAGTGTCTCCGGAGTTTAAGAGTAGACAAGAAATTTATCCCTATGATGGCCAGTCAGGAAATGCTAAAGCAAGAACACAAAAGTGATTTAAAGTGATAACCAACATTAATTTAAAACAATCAATTATTAACAATTATACATAGCCACTGCCCCACAACAAGGATCTTTTGTGACTTGAAGAAGAAGAAGAAGAAGAAGAAGAAGAAGAAGAAATAACCGAGTCCAAAACAAATTAGGAATCCAAAACCAAAACTAATTGAAATTGTTCTACGCGTGAGGCTCTGTCGGTTTGGCGTGAGGCTCTGTCAATCTTCTGTGATGCATTCAAAGCCGTCCATGTGGCAGCAATGTTTTCACTTTGCAAATTGAAATTTAGAATTCGCACTTAATATATTATATAATATTATATTATATTTAATCTATTAAGTTGTGTGCTTGATTTCCTTCTATAATATTGCATCTTCAATTTATTTTAGCTTCAAACTTATTTAACTTTACATCAATTTACTCCTACAAATAAAATACACTATTTAGAATGATTCATTATTCCATTCTCAAAAAGGATAAATTAAAATACTAAATGTGAGCCAAATAATGATAAAAAAATACATTGTTGGTCCCACATCAACACACCACACTTAAACGTTTGCTCGTCCTCGAACAAGCATTAAAGCTCATCTAAAAAAAAACTAGGAATGTCATCACTTTGGTTGACACAAACAATTAGGACATATACAAATTTCAAAACATCAAGTCTGATTCCCGCTCATTATGCAAGACATCCAACTAAACAACAAACCTCTAACCTCCTAACCTCAAAGAAGGACTTTGAATTCATCAAATTTAAGTTTGCTCCCCTATTCTCATCAAAGAAAGTTAATAAAATCACCTATACATCGTGAAACAAGTGCCCTCACAAGAAGAAATAGTCCACACGCTCAATTTAAAAGATTGAATATAAATTAAGGACTTAGCATGAAAGAACAACTCACACTCACAAAGAAAATTCACATGTATGCACAAAAAACCATATGATTGCCCATTATGTACATCTCCCCTAATAATTGCTTCTCGAATAGAATCAAATAGGACTTAAACTGGTTGTAATGTAGGCTAGGGGATGGGTAGGAAAACTATATAATAATGACTTACACCTCCTTAAGCACTTTGCACTTTAAGACTTTTTCACCCATTATTTTCTTCTCTTTATTTTCAGTCTTCTCTTCAACAATTATTTCACAAGTAATTCTCATCATCTCAAGAATGCTTCAATAACAGTTTCTTTTCAAATATTTTTTTCATATCACATTCTTTTGTTCTTCTCTTTCTTTTTTTCATCACATACTTTCAAAGAGAGCTTTTAATCACTTTGTAGCTATCATTGATTACATTTTCACTCAACCATCCCTTTTTCTTAAGAATTAACAATTAGGATAAGTCTATTATATAATGTTCAAGGAAAACGGTGCAAAAACCAGGGATTCAACAAAAGACTTAAGGGCAAAATGTGGGTAGCAACAAAAGGCCAGAGGCTCAAAATGGTTAACTAGTGATATAATATTTTTAAAACCTAAAATTCACAAGAAAAATCAAAGAAAACCTATTATCATCTCCTAAACAAAGCAACACTTTTTATTTCGCTTCAATAACATGCAAGACAAGTTCTAGACTAAGATGCAAAACATGGAATAAGCAAATTCTCACCACACATAGCACAAGTATCAATCAAGATGGATCAATTCCATTTCTAAGAGAGACTGTATCATAACAAACTACAAAATAAGATAAACTATATACAAAGTCACAACCATGAGCTTATGTGTCAAAGAGTCTGCAATTTTCTTATCAATCAAACATTCACGAGAAAGTATTACTGAAAAATTAGGCCTAAATGGCAAGTATCACACCACTCAAAATGGTCTTTTTTTTCTCTCAAAAATAATTAAAATAAGACTTATTGCTAAAAAAATAAAAGACACTTGGTTCAAAGGGACTATCCTCACGAAAAGAACCGTAAACAAAATCCAAGGAACCCATCCGAAAAAAAGGGACTCAATAAAACAGTAAAACCTAGAAATTTATTCCTCCACCCAACACTTAAAAATATGCTATGTCCCCAAAGTATCAATTGAAATTTAAAACAAGGGTTAGGAAAACTTCCTGAGGCCTTTAGGCCTAGCTAGTAGCATGTTCTCTTAAATTTCATTAAGGGTCGTATGCACCCCATACTAAATCTCAAACGTGCTCCTTCCCTTCAAATTTTTGGGTACTCAGGATTCCCCTAACCTGCAAAAACAACACTAAAAATGACACTAAAAAATAAAAAAGAAGTTACACTGTAAATTGGGTTGCCTCCCAATAAGAGCCTAATTTAACGTCGCAGCAAAACATAAGTTAGTTCACCACTTTTCTTTCCACTTTGAACTTATAATCTTACCCCTAACTTTGCATCCATTTTTATGCTCCTCTTTAGGGGCGGTGGTATAAAGATAAATGAACCAAGTAATATATGTCACATCTTGCACTTTTTGGCTCTTAGGTGAGGAATGTCGTTTTGTCTACGTGGACTAAAATACTTTAGAATGTAGGGGCCTTGTTCTTCATCTATACACTCATCCATTAGTTCAGATGACTTGACTTTAGTGTCGACATCTAGGCGTAATATAGAAAAGTGTTTTTAAATGAGATTCAAGTTGCCTCAACTCCAAAGAAGCATTATTTACAACATTCTCACTTTTATACTTTTTCTCAACATCGATATTAAGGCGAATAACATATAGTTGAATGGTTGGAATTCCTCTATTTGCTCCACTAGTTGGTCATCATCCACGGCAATTTGTAATTGGGCTTCAGAAGCCTCAATCCTTTTTGTTCAAGTGAGCCTCCAAGTCATGAATATCTAAGCCAAATTGATCTATTTCTTGTGTGAGCTCAACTCTTCCTTCAATTAGTTGGGTTTTCATGTATGTCCAACCATCACGAATAGACTCTTGAAACTTTAGAAGTTGAGTTAGTTCTTGTAAACAAGATTGGCTCACTATCTCTGCTTCTCCATAACTTTCTCCTTGTTGGGATTCAATCTCTTCTAATTTATCTAGGACTATAATTTCTAATTGAATAACATCAAGCTTATCCAGCAGTTTCATGATTTTTGATTGCTCTTCTACGCATTCAAATTGTAACACCCCGACTTTTCCAAAACGTCTAAATTAACTCGTACCTTCGTGGAAAGACAAAGAGGGTGAGTAATAAATTAAAAAGGATGTGGTATGTCATATTTTAAGTGTTCAAAGGTTTTATCTCAAGTTTTGAAGTTAAGTAAGTGGCAAAATAAAAGTTGGCGAAAGTTATCATAAGTTCCTTTTTAAAGATTTCTTTGAAATTTGGGTCAAATGTA